>APFE030679424.1:0-14096 GCA_000404065.3 Pinus taeda
AGGTTCGCCCAACCTAATATAGGGTCCAAAAAAATTTTTCTCGGGGCGCTGCCCCGAACCCCATAGAGGGGGGCTACCTGCCCCCCTCAAACCCCCCAAACAGGGTGGGATGCCGCCCCCCACTACACAATCGACGCAACGAAGGGGGGGCTCCGCCCCCCCTCTAACTCCTCGGTTCACTACGTAGGTTAGTCATGGAAAGAATATAACACAACCCAACACTAAATTCCTCTTTAGAATATGTAAAAGTTCTTAAAGATTCATGAGGTTAATTGCAAGTGTTTACGTGAGTTTTTGAGTGTTTTTATATAAATTTCATGTAAAAATTAACATAAACAAATGATTGAACAACAACATATAATATACATCACCAAAACAGTATCACAACAACACATGATGAAGGAGTTCACCCCACTTGGGCTACGTCTCCTTGGTCCAACTTTGGCTTGGCTCTCTCTATTATGCTTAAAAGTGTGAATACATTAGTTTATAATACTCAAACATCTCTGAAACCTATTCCAATGGCTCTAGAATGCCCAAAAATGTCTGTCTAACCTCTCTCTGCTCCTGATTTGGTCAAAAACTGAAGAAGTTATGAGCTTTCCTTGCTCTTTCACTATTCACTCTACAAATTCCCCCAAATCCAGCACCAATCCTACAAATCTGATTAGAGTTGTGCTAACTGAGTGCCAAATTCATGGGATTCCACGTGAAATTGTAGGCATGTTAATTCGTCGAGTAAGCCCTTAATTCCGAAAATTTGTGCCACATGGGGGGGGGGGGGCATGTGCCCAGGGCTAAGGCCAACGGCCCACTCCTGCCAGAAAATCCCCCACTCTGCTCCACTGTGGTCGTGTTGAATGGCACACGCCCAAGGGCTGGTCCTTTCCCTGGATGGTGCACCTCCTCAACTTTAAATATATGTGGAACACAATATATATTAAGACATAATGTATAACATGTTGGCAATGGATTGGAATTTGAACTTGGAGGTCGCATGTTCGACATCCACTCACTGCTGCTCGCACCTTAACCCGATTTTTGGTGGCCCTCGGGCTCCCATGTGGCGGCCCCTGGCTGGGCCATGTGGCAGCCTGTGGTTGGCCACCAACCAACCACTCAAAACGTGCCACCTAGGCACCTGTCACTTGTCAACACACAATTCGTCAGAGGTCAAAGAGTCACATGCCCAGTTACCCTTCCACGTAATCATACCCAGTCCTTAGTCAGCGTCACGTCAGTAGTACGAACTATTGACTGACCTACATGCATATTTTTATTTTAAATTCGTTTGTTTAAGAAAACAAATAGAACATGTTTCTGGGAGCATGTGGACTCTGTTTCGCGTGAAATGAGTTGCGTCGGATTCAGGATGACGAGCACTATGCGATATTTCAGGTTCAACACTGATCTGACAACTTTAAATTTTGAGCAATTTTTTTAACCGCTGATCACCTGACAAGAAGTCATATGGTGTGAAGCTCATGAATCAAGTATCCAATTGTATACATTTACGTATGCCTTGGGCGGATAAAGCATGTCGCTTGCCTATTGAAATATTGTGCTTTTTCAAGGTTTCATTTAAGGCATTCAACTTTTTCCAACATCTTGCTTCAATATGCCCCTGTTTGCCAAAAAAAGTACAAATTTCATTTGTTTTGGTCTTCTTCTTTTCCTGTTTTTTGTTTGTCTTGATTCTTCATTCTTAGAAACTGGTGGAGAAGGCTTAGTATTCTGCTTAGGCTTGGAGAGAGACTCACAGACTTGTGCAAATTTTTTCTTTGGTTGAAACCAAACTTTTTGGCTACTTTTGTAGTTATGAGCCATCAAAGCTTGATTTTAAGAGCTAGAGAGAGCATCTAGTTGCTTGAGCTTAGATTGTTTTCATATGAGACGATTAAAAAATATCTAAAAGCTGGGAATTTGAAATTTGTCACCAAGGGCATCCATTTATGCATAGAAGGTAGATGCAAAAACTTGGAAATGGCCCTTTAGTTTTGACAAAATCAAGAAAATACATTCAACATTTTTTCTCCTTGCCACATGCTTTTAATTGAGACAAAAAAGACTTGAATTGATCAAGAAACTTCTCAATAGAGGCATGCTCATGAGGTACTAGGGATGATAATTTAATTTCCAATTCTAATGCATGGAACTCATTGATACCTCCAAATACCAAGGTTAGTTTTTCCCAAGTTTCTTTGGGAGTTGAACATTCTTCAAGATGAAATAATAGGTTGTCTGAAACATGCAACTCAATCAGCCCTATTGGTTCATCTAATTTATTCTTGTAAAATTTGGTTGGTTTTCACTTAATTTTTGCCACAACTCCTTAGACTGCAACAATTGCTGCATTTTTCTTTTCCAGATATGATAATTGTATGGAGTAAGTAACTCTATTATCCTTAACTTAGCCATAATCTCAAAGACCAAATTTTCCAAATACTGCAGAATGCCACAAATTTTTTTGCCTAAACTTCCTTTTACCCTTGTAAAGGTATGATAATTGTATGGATTAAGTAACTCTATTATCCTTAACTTAGCCATAATCTCAAAAACCAAATTTTCCAACTACTACAGAATGCCACAAATTTGTTTGCCTAAACTTCCTTTTACCCTGTAACAAAAATGCCAAAAAATTATGCAGGAAAATACCAATAGTATTTGCCCAAATTCTTTTTTTTACCCCAATCAATAATTTTTGACTAATTCTCTTTTCAACGCTGTAAAAAAAATAAAAAACTTTCCTTTTTCCAAAAACTTTCACAAAACACTTGGAAACCTACTCGCAAATATTTTTTCAAAGGAACTTTTGATAATATGGCATGCTCTTTTTTTATGATCCATTAAAAAAAGAAGTATTATGCCTTTCTCCTCCTAAAAAATTGTGTGGGAAAATTCTCATTTTTGAAAGCCAAAACCACTTATTTAGAAAGAGTATTAAAATACCCTTTCTCATTTAAAAAAAACCACGGGAAAATTAATTATGGAAAATATATATGGTGCCATCAGAACTTACTTTGAGATTTTTAAATTGTCTTTCTCCCTTTTGATGACTATTGAATTTGATCTCCAACACAATAACCTCTGTGCTCTTCTCAGACAGCTTCAAGGACTGAACAACAAACCTTAAAACCCCAACCTCCGTGTTGTTTCAAGGACTAAACAATATTCATCAAATGTCTTCCACAGATGTCAACGAAAAGAGATGTAACATAAATTCTTCCAACTTGGTGCATTAGGGCTCCAGGCTTCTGAAAGGAAAGTGCTGACAATGATTAATAACACTGAGATTCGATGCCTAGCCTTGGATTCACAGCTCTCTATTTTGTTTCAACTCCTCCACTAAACACAAATTTTTAGAGGCTAAAGTAAAAAATTGCCTTGAGCCTGGTTTCACAAGAAGCGAAAGAAAAAACATATTAGAGTTGATTTGATTGGTGGACAAAATCCAATGCTTCTGCTGCATAGTGAAAATGACAACAATGTTAAATGCCTAATGACACTGTCAGTGCACTGCCTTTGGCAAACAAAAACCCCAAACAGATTTAATCCAAAAAATAGATATTAAACACTTCAAAAAATCTAAAAAAAAGGAGAAGGGAGCTCGTGGAATAGCTCTGATACCATGAAAAAGTGTCAAAATACCCAAGGATCAACCTACTCTTTTATGGTGTGATAGTCAAAGTGAAATACAAATTTTTAGAAATCCCGTGGATTGAGATTCATATGCACTTCATTGGCCAACTTATTCAAGATGGTGTTCTCACCCTGGAATATGTGCCTACTGAAGAACAAATAGCAAATATTTTTACAAAGTCCTTAGCATCACCAAGGTTTTTTTCGTTATTACATATACTTAGAATAAAAGAAATTATCTTTGAGGGGTCATCTTGAACCCTTCTTCTTTTATCTCTTCATTTTCTTTCTTTCTTTCTTTCTATGAAATGTTATACATAGATACCTAAATATTTGATTATGTGAAAACTCTCAAAAACACGTGTGTACAATGTGTACAGATTCGATCCCATGCCAACCCAAAATAGCCTTGAAATCAAGTCAAATACATAATCCTTTTTCAGCACGAAAAAAAAACTATATTTCTATTAAAATTCCATATTGCAGAAATTTGTACAACATAAGATAGTGATGGCGATATGATGATAAAGCAGTGATTTGCAAATCAAACCAAGATCTATGGAATGTTCAGAAAATGCCGAGATTACATAACTTAATTAGAATGTACATATAGTTCAACATCAAAATAAGACAAAATATGCCGCTATAATCAGACAAAAATGACAGGATATTGTAGAGAATCATCCAAAAAGGAAATTCTAATTTGAGGGGGCTAGATACATACCAGATTGACAGCAATGAAAAAAGAGAGTTATGTACTCGGCATGTTAAATTCCTGAATCTGGAAAGATTTATTGTCCACTTCATATTGAGATGAAATACATTTCTTCGAAAGAGCATCCACCACCTTTTTTTTTTTCCCTGTCAATATGGACTATCGAGTAATCCTCTTTGTAGTTCCATATTGCCTCAATCCTGTCCAGCCATCCTAATAAGTGGATGTTTTTTATGACATGTTTTGACCGAACATGATCAATAATTACTTTAGAATCCCCAAAAATTCGCAGCTCTTGAATGTTAAGAAAATCACAGAAGGATAGAAGACTAGCAAGAGCCATAACCTCCGCTTTATTATTGGATCCAACACCTCCATTCCAATATATTTCGAATTGTTGTCCTTCTACAGGAATGATATAAACTCCACAAGCACAAAATCCATGTTGTGCCGCCCCATCAAAATAGGCACGTGGATAACCCGTAGGATCCTTTGATAGAGTCTTCCTCCCACTTCTGACTCGGATATGTTTGGAAAGATTTAGTGCGTTGTGCATATAGAGGATAGATTCAAAAACTGAAAAATAGTTTTCCAATTTTGAGTTAAATATAGCCGCATTCCGCCATTTCCATATGGCCCATATGGCCAGCAAATGGATGGGCCTCTAGTCAATATTCATGTCGCCCCACCATTTAAAAGTTTCTGCAATGGAGGGGAAAGTGATTCTGTTGAGGCCAAAGTGGGCAGCCAAATGCTGCCATATCTTCCGAGATTGGGGACAGAGAAGAAAAATGTGGAGATTGTTCTCTATGTTTGATTTGCAAAGGGGACATATCGCGGGTCCACTCCAATTCCTCTTTTGGAGATTTTCCCATGTAAGATTCTTGTTGTGATAGACCAACCAAGCAAATAATATGATCTGAAGGGGGCAACCATTATTCCATAATGAGAGAGGGAAGATGTGAGTCATTTGTTTGGATTTAGGGAGAAGAAGAAGTTGATAGATGTGCCTAACATATATAGAAGCTCTGCCACCAAGCCCCTTCCATATCAGAAAATCCTTGTCCGTAGTACGAAATATACCTTTGTCCCTCATAGCAGATGTGATCAAGTTCCATTGAAGTCCCAGAGCATCATTAAGACCCAAATCACATGCTGATTTCCATATAGGAATGGTACCCTCCCATCTGCGAATGGCTTTGTCCCAGAAAATAATGCCCCTACTGTGCAATGCCTCTAGTAACTGATGAGAAATGGGAATAGTCCCTTCCCCACCTGCGATGGTGTCCAGACCAATAATTATTTTTTTCTCAAACTAAAATTTCCAAATCAAATTTTGGAGGAAGAAGTATTCTATTTTGCGAAAACTTCTCCAAATAGTAGAGCCCCGAGTGGACCCAATGGTGCCCTTCCTTTACCAAAAAGTGATGTCTTTATTACCCATATACTTAGACCTGATGGCATTGCTCCAAAGTGAGTCCCGCATTATAGCCTTCCACATGGATTTACAAAGAAGTGCATTTCGGAACAAGTTTAAGTCCATGATGCCCCAACCCCACATCTCTTTTGGGCGAGCCAGCATCGCGAGCTTTGATAGATGATATTTTTTTTTTGTTTTTTGTGACCACCCCAGATGAATTTAGCAGTCATTCTATTAACACTGTTGATAATGGATGCAGGAATGTAAAAGAGATGCACCTAGTAGACCATAATTTGAACCAGCACGGCCTGGGTCAATATTGCATGACCACTAAAATCGATCGGAAATCCATGACCAATCAACAACAGTATATCCAATAGATTTCAGATTGTAGCCAAGGTATTTCAGCCCATGCTTGATAGGAATAGCTTTAATATTGAAAATTTGAGTAAGGAAGGAAATAAGATCCCTGTGAATATTCTTAACATGAAAGGACGATTTGCCCTCATTTACACACATACCGGTAGCCTTTTGAAACTTCCCCAAAATTCCATGTAAGCATATCCATGATGCTTTGCAAAGCATCGCCGATAGAAGGATATCATCTACAAATAAACTATGAGATATGGAAATGCTCCTGTTGATAGGAAGTGGATGACATCTATTTTCTTGAATCACCCTTTTTATGTGTAGACTCAAAGAGTCCATGACAAGAATGAAAAGTAGTGGTGACAAGGAATAGCCCTGCCGCAAACCCCTAGTAGCCATGAAAAATGGAGATGGGATACCATTTATAAGAACAACGTAATTAACATCAACCACACATGCCATAATCCAGCTAGAACATTTGCCATCAAGGCCAATCTTAGCAAGGAGGCATCTAATAAATCCCCAGTCTACACAATCGTATGCTTTTTTAAGATCAATTTTTAATAATGCAGTGTCTGTCCTCCTGGAATGCATGGAATGTAGAAATTCTTGTGTGAGAGCCACAACCTCCAATATATTCTGATTCTTAAGGAATCCATGTTGTTCAGGGGTCAAGTGAATAGATAAGATATTCCTTAGCTGGATAGCAATAATTTTAGAAATGATCTTATAAAGAACGTTGCACAGGGAAATGGGCCTGTAGTCCATAAGTCTGAGTGTGTCCTTATTTTTTGGTATTAATGCTATAAATGTGGAAGAAATGTTACGACTGATATATCCATGAATCCTGGAATCCTCAACCATATTCAGAAGACCCAATTTAAATAGGTCAAAAAATTGAATGAAGAAGTCTATAGTCCACCCGTCCGGCCTGGCACACTTATCTTTTTTAAAAGATTTCATTGTAGCCAATAACTCCTCCTCTGTGACCGCAGAATAAAGGAGTCTATTCTAATTTGCATCAAACATGGAAGGATACGAATCAATACCCCAAAATATATCATCAATATCACAACCTATATTCCTACTGTAAGCCAGTCTGAAATATTTAATAGCTTCCTCCGAGATCTTCTCCTAAGACTTAAATGATATGCCATCTTCATTCTTAATTTCCCAAATAGAATTTGTTTCCCGACACTTATTAGCAAATATATGGAAAAATTCGTATTTTTGTCACCCTCCTTGAGCCATAAAGCTCAGCTTTTAAGTCGCCGGGAAGCTTCTTCAATTGATAATATTTTTTGTTTTCTTTTCTCCAATTCCCATATTTGTGAACGAATAGCTAGAGGCATATTGGGAGCTTTAAAGTGCATAGATATTTTTTCCAGCTTCTTACATATATCCAACAAAGTCAGCCTATTGGAAATTGATTTTTCACGTTGCCAACTTTTGACCCCCTTCCGAAGAGTAGACAGATGTTCCAAGAATGGTGGGGGGGGAATTGCGATGTGCCGAAAGAAATGGAGGCTGCCATGATTCATGAATGAATTTGTTGAAATGGTCATCTTCAAACCATGTGCGATTAAATTTCAAAGGATAACCATATCTGTGACCAATATGGTTCCAATGAATGGAAATGGGCCTATGATCGGAAATGAAAGAAGGAATGATCTTCACTGAAGGGGATCCAAATCTGTCGATCAATCTATCATGTAAGAGAAATATGTCGAGTCTCTTAGCAAGAAAAGCTTTATTCATTCTCCCATTATCCCATGTGGGGCCGATGTTTATTGGCTGAACATATACAAAGTTATGCTGAATGATAGCATCACGTAATAGACCCCCCACATGGTCATTTTTCCTGCCACTTCCCCATATTTCATTGTTGCATAGAGTACAATTTAAATCCCCACTGATTAATAGAGAATCAAGTTCAAGAAACTCCGATGAGAGAAATAGATCCTAGAAAGGAGATCGACCTTTGTATGGGGCGTAAACATTTAATATATGAATGGGCCCCGGAGAACCTCAAAAGTGGGCAAGAAGAAGGATACCAACAAAACACTGAAAAGCCACCGCCGTGATCTATTTTGGATCCCACAAAACAGCCAGACCCCCAGATAGACCAACCGCATTTGTCGCAGCCATATGCCATGTGGGGAACATATGTCTGAAGTATGTTATTGATTCAAGACTATTGTGCATAGTCTCTTGGATAAGGAGCATATTTTAATTTGATGAGAGAAATAGATCCTTGAGGGCCAGAAATTTTGGGCCTTCCCCAAGACCCCGGATGTTCATTGATAGAATACGATCATTTTTGCACTTCCCTAGGCCTGCTTGCACTTAGGGGCCTCAAATCAAAGGTTTCTTCAACAAAAATTTCTGTGATAGGAATGTCAATAAGGGATAGGTCCTAAATAGACACATCCTGCCTACCTCTCCTTCCCCTAAAATGTCTACTTCCCGATTCTGTTTACGCCTAACAGTGATATTACCAGCCGAATTTGGGCTAATAATAGGGGATGGAGATCGGTTCGGTTTATGGACAGTCAGAGGTTGAAGTTTGAGGGATTCACGTTTGAGAAGGAGATCCAAGTCACAATCAAAGGAGTTAATGGGCGAGGATTTGGGGAAATTTAGAGGGGTGATCGATATACAGGAAGCTTTACCTTTAGGATCATTCTTGGGATTTTGAGGGGGAGGAGATGGGATCCTATGGGGATGGGGGTTGTGGAAGTGGGGAGATTGGGAGGATGAGGAGATATATTGAATGTGAGAGGAAGATGGAAAATCCCGAGAGGGCTTGGGAACAGTGGGAGGAGGAGGAATAGCAGATTCCGGATCCGGCTCAGGGGGGGAGGGAATAACTGATAATATTGTCTGTCGAACGGGAGGGTTGTTATATGATAGGACCGGGAATTTAGAGATGGAAGAGGATCGGGAATGACTTTTGAGCTCCGTATTAGGACTATGATGGCGGATAGGATCCACAGACAAAGAGCGAGTGTGAGGCAGACTAGAAGACCGTTCCTGAGAATTTCCCTGAGGCGATGACAAATGTGCCATTGGAAAATCAAGACCACAATAATAGTCCGAATGATTATAGAAATTCTTGTTATCAGCTACATTCTTAGTAGCCAAATCAGGAATCTTTTCAGATTGATTCTTCACTTTATGTCTACCACCATGTCGGCGAGGACATTGAGATATGAGATGGCCAGTTTTGTGATAGCAGAGCATCTAAACGGGACACCCCAATAATCCAATCTTTGTTGAATATTTGACATGTCCCATGAAAGGTCAATGAGTTTTGGGAAGCCGCCTCTATATTCATTTTCAATAAGGATCCAAGAAACCCGCTTGTCCTTGGCCCTGATGCATTTACGATTTACATAAATAAATCGACCAATAGTGTTGCCAATTTTTGCTAGGGATTCCTTAGTCCAAAGTTCAATTAGTAAGCTTGGAAACTTAAGCCAGATATAGTTGTTTTGGGGAGTGCATCGAAGGGGATTGAAACCAATAAACCATCTGTTAAAGCAAGAAAACTCTTGTCTCTAACCCACGGAATAGCAAGGATAATCTCCAAATCGCAGACCCGAAGAAAATGAAAACTATACCAATCGTTCATGAGGCGAACAATGGTCGGTATATATCCCAGGATGAGGGTTCATTTTGTAGCAATCTAGGTTCGAACTTGTGCATCTTCCATCGACGGAAAGTGCTAGCATCCAACCAGAGCCCTCTTTTGTAAACTAGCAATTCTATCAGATAATAAAGGACCATCCAGGTTGATAGCATCGGGTGGAGGAGAAGATTTAACAGGATGTGTATACTTACGATGCAGAGGATAATCCTGACTGCCAACACAAGGAACCTATTCGGGAAGAGAGTGGGGAATGATCTCATCAGCCAGAGTGGACTTCCAGTCGGGGTTGAGAGCTGATCTGTCAAGGGACATCTCCGCGGCCATGGTGGCCCATACCATGGCCAACGCGACAGATGCGTCAAAAAAAGAATCCATTAATGGATATGGACACGACCTCCCAAGAGACTGAAACAATAATCCCGAAAAGATAGATAAAAGGACAAAGGACCTCCAAGGTTAAATAAAAAGTGGAAGGAATAAAGACTGACTATGGTCAATGCTGAGATGTGGGTCTAGTGTACGAGATGGTATGAAAAATAGAAAGCCCGGGTGAGAAGAAATAATGACAGCCTACGGACCCATCAAATTTGGATACCAAATCTCAGGAACCTTCCCATTCTGACAAAAAGAAGGAAGGATGGTTCAATGTGTGGTGAGACGTACCTGGGAGACTAAATAGATGGCGGCACTCATTGAATGAGAAAATGGTGAAAATTCAAAACAATACGTCATGGCCAATCTACAAGCCGGAAAGGAATTCAATTCAAAATTCCGGTGCTGGAAAAACCAGATAACACCATGGCCATGAAGGATGATTTCAGGAGGATATGTCCGGGCAAATAATGCAACAACAGCAAAATTCACAGATACACCACCATGGCCCAATCTTAAATAGGAAGTAAGTGCAGGGTTTGGTAATAACAAAGTATTTCTTAAGGTTATATATGGAGACCCAAACCCAACTAAAGGAATCAGACCAAAACATGAGAGGCCGATGTGAGGGAAAATGGACAACCAGGTGTGTTAAGATAAAGGCTTTTTTTTCTTTAAAAAAAAGTAGGAATAATGAAACCCAAAAATACAAAATGTTGACGCAGATTTTAGAGAAATCTTTCAATCAAAACTCCTACTACCATGTAAATAAATAAGTATGCCATTTTTGCATATCTAAAGCATTGAACTATTGTAAAAATTTCATACGAAGATTATATGAGAGCAGAAATAGACTGAGAGATCATTAGAGAAACTAACCTCTACCACCGAGCGTCCTCCGAGGGAAGAGCACCGCAATATCATTGGCAGACTAGCACCAGATCATAAAACTAAAACCGAACGAACCGAAGGAATTTAGAATTCCAGGATAAGAAAATGATATAAAAATATTCAGCATGGAGCCAAATAATTTGTAGGAAATTGATATGCCAGGATATGTTGTGA
Organism: Pinus taeda; assembly: GCA_000404065.3. NCBI lineage: Eukaryota > Viridiplantae > Streptophyta > Pinopsida > Pinales > Pinaceae > Pinus > Pinus taeda. The sequence goes on from APFE030679424.1 coordinate 11,233, forward strand.
ATAGAGACGAAAAATTTCGGCTTGGAAAGGTTTAGATTACATCAGATGTCTGCTTCCCAAGAGTTGGAATGAGTCCTTCAAGTGATGACAGAAAAAACCAGGACGAATCGCCAAGGATGCAGACGGATCTTCCCCCGTGCAGGGGCATGTAGGGAAGGAAAAACGAAGCCAAACCTCGCGCAGAAGCTAGGAGAGGTAATAAAAAAGAGGATGTATTACCTGTGGGCAAGACATGTCGAATGGATAGGAGGTGAAGCAAAAATCATCATGTAAGCATGAGAGCCGTGCAGAGGGCAGGTGGAGAAGAGCTTGTACGTGTCGAAACCATCGAGAGGCATAGCATGCAGTGTAACCAGCTCATCAAGAAATGATAGGAGCTGATACAGGCATGTTCAGGAGGTAGATGGTTGGTCGGATATAAAGCGAATACTACCTCATCAAGAAACGATTGGAGCTGATGCAGGAAAGTTCAGGAGGAAGATGGTTGGTCGATTGAAAGGAAAACATCTCTGGTTGGTCGCCAAGTGAATATTAAATTGTTAAATATATCGTATTTATTATCAAAAGCTTATTTTAATTATCGATAATAATTTATATATTATAATATATATATATATATTATATATATATATATTATTTATAATTATAAATAAATAAATATATTATATATTATATATTATATCATATAATATATGTTAGTAAGTAAAAGTATGATTTTTTCAACTAATTTATTGGCAATTTATATTTCAACAAAACCTGATAAAATCAATTTAATTAGCAAGTTATTTTCCCAACTAAATCAATGAGAAAGATATATTAGAATTATAATAATATATTGATGATGATGATGATGGTTAATGTCCATTGAGACCATGGTCTATCGGACCTAAAGAAACGAATTATTTAGTTTGATTTAAGATTTTATTCTTATGCTCAAAAAGCTTGGAGAGAAGCCTCCCGAGCTCACTGTAATTTTGACAATGTAAAAGGCTAGGAAGGTCAGTGTTGCAACAAAGATTTTGAAACTTAGATCTAATGTGGTTGTACGCGGGGCACTCTAAGAGGAAGTGATTTCATCCTCGATGTTCTTATTCTCACAAAGATGACATAACCTTTCCATCCATGGTGTTTTAGGAACTGCCCAGCGACCCGTTTCACTATGGAGCCCACAAGAGTTCGTTCTAATCTTGGCTATATTAATTTTCTTCTTTGAGCTAGTTAAAACAGAGAGATACGTTTGATCTTCTAGGGTGGGGTTAATGACCTCCTTATAATATCTTAATTTTCTTTTAGCTGTTAAATCTTTCTCACACCACATTTTTTCTTTGAACTTAGAAGTAACAATATTTTTAATGTTATTAATGTTTTGCAATGTAACATTCTCGTCGATCTCCCAATGGTTTAACCAAGCCCTTGTGTCTTTATACCAACCTCGTTTGAGCCTTAGGTGGTTTTGGCTGGAATTTAAAAATAGCTTAGGAAGTCTATGGTCTCCAATGTTATTGAGTTTGTGTTTGTGCAACAGAAGCCTAGTCATAGCTAGGCTCTCGATAGGGGAAAGACCCACTTCTACAAGGAGAATAGGATAGGGTGTGTTGCTTTTAATTTTGAGGTTATATGTTATAAAATGCTTCTGGATTTGCTCAATCTTTCTCCAGGATTCTCTAGAGATGCTACAACCCCAAACCTCACATCCATATAAGATAACCAGAGTGACTAAAGTTTCAAAGAGGAACTTCTTTCTATCCCACATTACGAGGTGTGTCATTTTACAATTATTTTCAAGACCAAAATAAGCTTTCCATCCCCCATTAATCATTTTCTCAATGCTATAGTTCCAGTTGAGCTTGTGATGAATATCAATTCCTAGGTAATTGTAAGAAGACGCATCCTCCAAGTTACTATTGTCATACATAAAATTAGTGTAAGTGTCCTTCTTGGATTTGATAATCATAACTTTTGTTTTGTCAGTGTTAACAAACATACCCATGGTAGAGCAGAAATCCTTAAGAAGTATAAGTTTCTTATCAAGATCAGATGGGCACCTTGCGAGAAGAACAATATCGTCAGTGTAGAGAAGAAGGATGATGACTATCCAAGCTAAGAGTGTGCTGGCACATCCTGCTTCCTCTAAACAACCTTCTAGCTTGTCGATGTAAATGCCAAATAGGGTAGGGGAGAGGGGGCAACATTGTTTAACTCTGATATTACACTTAATATCTTTCGACCACCACTCATTACTCTTTAATTTGGCAATTACATTCTCGTATAACATTATAGAGACAACTCTCAACTCAAAAGGAACCTTTAGCTCTTCTAATCTGTTCTAAAGGTTGTTTCTAGGAACCATATCAAAAGCCTTTTAAAGTCAACAAAGCAACAAAAGATATTGGATTTATCATTACGACATTCCTCCACAATGATCCTAAGTGTAACAAGGTGGTCTGTTGTTGAGTGCTACTTTCTAAAACCTGCTTGGCCTTTAGCTCGCTTACCTTCAATTTCAAGCCATATGCTCAACTTCCTTTCCAAAATAATACCATATAACTTGGCTAGGAGAGGGTTGATCATAATTGTCCGATAATTAAAGGGGTTATTTGTATCCCCACTTTTAAAAATAAGGATAATGAGGCTTTGAGTCCATGGTTTAGGGAACTCTTGCTTGAATGCTTGTGAATGTGGGGGATGAGGATAGGACTTCCAATTTTTAAGATTTTCGCGTGGTAACCTTCAATGACCTTAGCTTTCCCATTAGCCAAGCAATTAACCCCAAAATCAATGTCTTCTAATGAGAAAACTTCTCTTGTTGTGAGCAGGATTTCAAAGTTATCCATGACATTTGGAGATTCATAAATATTTTTAAA
>APFE030679424.1:14613-70484 GCA_000404065.3 Pinus taeda
TTTGGTTTTGGAATAAAACCCAAAAGTTTTATAATTAGATAATATTTTAATTTTCTTAAATGTGGAAAAAATGTAAATAAATAAGGATGATGATGGTTTTCCTCATTATTAATTGACAACTTAATTATGATAAGTTTTACCATTTTCAAAGAAAGGAAAAAAATGGAGTGAGTTTCTTCTTAAGCATGAGGTTAAAGTGCAATTGGATGTAGTATTTGATTTCATGCGTGGGACTAAAGAGGGATGCTACTTGAAAGCACATGATCCCATTGTTATTTCTTTAAGAATGACAAGGAATGAAAAATTGTCTTTTAGTTTTGGAATAAGATCAAACATTGTGTTTTATTAACTAAAACCTAATCTTCCATTAAAAGAAGAAGAAGAAGAAGAAGAAGATTAATATAATCCAAAATCTAAAAGCACACGCCAATAACTAATCTACCCTATATCAATTATGGTAAGATGTGGGAATGTATGGAGTGACTTCTTTCCTCTCTGTGGATTTAACTTCGCCTTCATGGCCCCGATGAGTCAAAGTAAGGTGGCATTTGGAGAAATTGTGAAACTATGTTTGACCATGTAGAACATATAACTATGTTTGAGCATAGTTAATTATGTTAGCCATGATGACCATCACCAAGTATCATTTAACCAAGTTCATCGTGGTTGACCAGGTTGTCTATAATTGGTAATGGATGAACATGTTCACGATACTTAACATGTTGTCTATGGTTAACGATGGTTGACTAATTCAACTTGAATGTCTTCTTTCCATAAAAGTTCCAGTAATTTAACACAGGGAACTACATATGACCCAATCAACATCAAGATAACATCCACTCCATCGTCTAACGCATTCTTGAAGGCAAAGAACAAGGTGGAGGTCACACAACTAGATACCCAACAAACTTTGTAGACCGCAATACGTGCTTTGGGCCTCATTCCTTTGGAGATTATGTGCGCGTACTCCATCATGTTAGCTTTGTCAACGAACTATCGTGCGATGGATGTAGATAGTTTGTGTGCCGTCACCTTGTGAGTCCTAATCTGAATGGATATCTTGTTCAAGGGGCCAAATGTGGCTTAGTAGCCTTTGTAAAAACACCCTGCTCCAACCAATACAACCACATCAACGTAATAATAAACAGGATGAAATGTTAGCATGTGAAAATGTGAAAATATTAATTATTATTTTGAAATTCTATATTTAAAATTAAACAACTTGTAAGATTTAGAGTTTTTTTATTACAAATTTTCTATGCATGTAAAGTTTTAGTAAAAATGAATATTTGTTTGTCATCATTATGTTGAATGCAATTAAATTTATTTAGTTATTTGTATTTTATAAATAAAATTATGAAAGGATATTAATAACAAAATGTTAATAAAAGCATGAAAAATTATTAACAACAAAATGTTAATAAAAGACATAATGCCTCATATCAGTGAAATTTAATATTTTGTTCATTTTAAATAATTGTTTAGTGAATTTAATTATGCATGCTTCCACCCACTAAGAAAAGTACCTCTTCAATTGTCACATAGTCCATCATTGAATTTAAAATGGCACATTACTTCACACGTTTATATATTTTTTCCAAATAAAAAGAGAGTAACTCGTAATCATGAATAAAGCATGACCATTAGAGGGACCCAACAGTGTCAAGTTCACACCAAAGCCTTTTATTTGTTTAATTAAATACGAAACAAAATTGTCGAGCCTTTGTGTCATCTTGTTGTTTGAAGTTTGACTTAGATTTCTCATGGAACAACATTGTCGAGCCTTCATGCCATCTTGTCGTTACTCTTGAGGCTATCATTGCATTATCAAATTTTATGTTACATAAATCTTGATTCTATATACTAAAAATATTAATATTTACGTCGTAAGGTGTTTCCCTATGAAAACAACTCCCCTCTCACATTACATGTACATTTGTGTGCCCTTGATTTCTACTGTTAGACGATTAAAATGGTTTCAACCATTTGATTAATTCTATCAGTATTAAATTAGTTACAGATTATAAGACTAACTGCAAGTAGCCCTTTCTCGGCATTACCTATTGTCTGGAACGGACCGATGATGCAAAATTGGGGAAGAAGACATAATACAGCGATGGGGACGATGGATGATGCCTACTCTTCTAGGCCATGGCTTAGGGCACTGTTCATTCTTTAGATAATGCTAAAAAAGAGAATTCGTTCCCCATTCTCTGAAGCATGGTGATCCCCTTGTTATCTGTTGTTATGTGTTAGACTATGGGCACCACTACCCTCTTATAAAATGGCAGCCATGTGATGAGAGTCAACAGAATGATCTTGTGGGTATTTGGAAGTCGTTAGAGCCGAACCTTCAATCCATGGTCTAGGCCTGCAGAACGACGAACGTGTTTTTCTACGCGACCGTGACTTTATTGGCGACTCCGTAAGAGAATATGGGCATTGTTCTCATAATAGTTTTGAACCCCTGTTTCTGCAGAAATGTTTCTTTATACGGGTGAGGTCCCCAAGAGCCCTGGATGGATCATGTTGGGAAACAGGTTGGCTCTAGACACAAATAAACCCTCCTCCTGATTTCTTTAGGGGTTCTCTGCTCGAGCTTCCACTGGAGATTATGCCACCTATTGTGCAGTTGCAGGTTTTGTTCTCTCTGAAAACCTTTGTTGTAGACTTTGATTTGTTTGTTTTGTTTATGATCGGTGCCACTATGGATGGTATTTCACCTTTATACAAGGATTTGTGTATTTGGTGCTTATCTATCTCAATGGATTCAGAACAAGGGATATACATAATCGTTAGAAAACATACATAAACCTCTGTGTTGTACTCATGGGATCTCAAGAATTAACTAAGGGATCTCTAATGTTTCTTAATTATCCTTCCTAAATCATGTTCAAGTCTACGAAGATAGGGTTTCTCTATATATATATACTCATTGAGTTTACAATATATTTCTTCTGAGGTTTCTACCATGGCTGATAAATTTGAATCATTACACGTTTTTCCTGTTATGATTATGGTAGCCTTTATACCAGGCTTAACACGAAAGTATCCATTGGAGGAATACATCACATCTATATTTTTTGTCGTTGGTTTTATAATCTTCACACTAGCAGATGCCCAAACATACCCAAATTTCAATGCATGTGGAGTTATTATGGTCTGTGGAGCTTTGATTTTGGATGCCTTTTTGGGCAACCTGCAAGAGGCCATATTTACTTTGAATATGTATACTACACAAATATGTTCCATACCTAGAAAACCCTAATGCAAAAATGTTTGTGTATTGATCCTTTATTAATTTTATATTATTTGAATTATATAAGGCTCAATGCAACTTGCTCAATACTGGTCAATATTGTAATTGATGTTCTCATATGGAAATGTTGTTCTGCTCTACTGTTATGGGAATCCATTTCTTGATTTCTTAAATGATTTTGACTGGAGAGCTCTTCAAAGCCTGGGAAGTTCGCTTACAAGTATATGATATTTCCAGTTAATTTCAATTCAGATATTTGGGTTTTGAAACAAAATTTATCAGTTCCTGAAATCTCTAGCCATAATCATCTTTTGTGAAAAAATTGTTGTTCTTTCTGAAACTGGTTTTGGTTTTTTTTGTTATGATCTATGGCAACACTTATATGTTTATCTCATGTTGATATTCTAAGCAACAACCACCTTCGTATGCTAGCTATCTATTCTGTGTTTAATAGAAATCTTCAAAGCTGCCACAACTGCCATGGTTTGTTAGAGATTGGATCATGACCATTCTGGTAATCTTGATATGCTAAATTTATTATTGAGATTCACTTACTGAGATTTTGTTTTTGTATAGGTGACAACTGCGAGAAAGGTGGTAACGTTTCTTCTATTATATATCATATTCACAAAGCCTATCATAGAGAAGCATGAAACTGGATTGCTTCTGATAGCCATGGGAATTATATTGAAAATGCTTCCAAATCCCATGCCTAATACCACAAGAAAATAAAATAACTGTGAAGCTTTTGCAAACCAGCACTCCAAAGTGGTTGCTTCTTCCAAATAAGGTTTAGAAGAAAGCGGGGTATTTAAATCAGATACATAATCATGTTGTGATGTGTTGTATATTGTAATGTCCCCTAATAATAATATAAAATAAATATATAATATAATATTAAAATATAAGGAAATAAATGATAAACAAAAGAAAAGATAATAATAGTAATAAATATATAATAATGAAGAAAATATGATAATAATATATAAATAAAATGTAAATAACAATACTAAGTTCTAAATAAATATAAATATAAATAAACTATAAAAATAGTAAAAATAAGTAAAGTTATCAAAAAGTAAAAATGAATAAAATAAGAAAGAATTATATTAAGAAAATTACTAAATTAAGTTAAACTTAAAATAAAGAAATAAATGTTGCATGTTGACACATGAAGTGTGTGCATGTTGTTCCCCTTCCAATGTTTGCTCTATTGAATAGATGGTGAAGAAGATGAGAGATCATTCCTTGATTCCATCATCCATTCTCTTGGGAGAAAAGTGTTGCGAGACAAATGATTCATTGGCAATAGTACATTGATTGAAGGCTCAGGGGTGCCCAGTTATAGCAAAATTTTGTGCAATTGAGCTTACGGTTGGGTGGAGAGTCGTCCCCAAAACTTTGTTGCAGTTAGCATGATTCAAATAGCGTTCAACTCCGGAATCATATGTAAGGAATATCATCGCCACAGATAAGTTGTCTCTGCTCATATTTCCGAAATTCGATGTTAAATAGTTGATAAATTCAAATTGATTATAAGTCGCATGATTAATCTAATTAATTGCACGCTTTAATTTCGGAGTTGTTACATATGGTATCAGAGTGAGTTTCGACGCCATATAACCTCTAGATAAAAATTTGAAAAAAAAAAAAATTTATATGTTTGAGAAAATACTTGAGTAGGATTTTATAAATACTCTTGAAATATTTCAAATCGGTTGGATGCTAAGTATCCATATAAATCTATAAATATATTTTCCTTATTAAAAAAAGAAATTATTAGCAAAATTTATATACTCATATCTAGACGCAGATTCTTAAACTAAAGATTATAGTGGACATAATCCTAGCATCATCATAGTAGAGTATACGTAAGCTCTTGACAAGGGTTTGAATTTCCGGATCGTTTAAAAATTGCAAAGGGGCAGATTTAAGTTTTGATTGCATAAAATAGTTGAAGGGGCTTTTTTTTTTTCTTGAGAAGTTGTAAGCCATGGTAGCGACCATTTGCAACCACTAATCTAAGGTTTTGACCAGCTCTGATAGTCGTTTCTAAAGCAGTTGTGATAGCCAATTAATTTGACTTTATGCTTCGATTTTATTGCTGAGGGATATTTTTATAAATTTATATTTATGAATTGTAATATTAATATAAATTATTTAGTTTAATATGATTTTAGATATATATAATATAAAAGTGATGAAAAAAAAAATAATGATTAAGAAGGAAATTTTGTGCAATTTTTATGATAGAAATAGATATAGAGGTACGATTTTGTAATAAGTTGTAGATGAATTTAAGGTTGAAATAATTTAAAAATATAGTATAAATAATACTATAAAAGTTTTATTATTTTTAGGTATTTGTTTTATAGAAATAAAGTTTTATTTTTTTTTTAATATTTTGTTTTATAAAGTATAGATTTATTTTAAGTTTCATATTATTATTTTAAATAAAAGTGTTGAGTTTTAATAAAAAAATAGAAAAAAAATTATGTATTTGTTTTAAAAATAAAGATAGAGAAATAAGATGAAATGAAATTCTTCATTATAGATAGAAATATAGTTGTTTAAAAAAAAGAAGAGATAACCAAATTGAAACCCAATGACCTTAGTTGTTAAATCTTTCTGAACTGCGGAATTAGTAATGGTAATCAAAATGAAGTTTCGATTTTAAGTGTTTTTTTTAGGGTTAAAAAAAAATTAGACATAAAACAAGGAAAATAGATAGGTGATGTTCACATGAAATAGATCAAGTGATATTGAGACAGGGACATGGTGAGATAAACATTATATATATATATATAGCAGTCATAGACTTTTAATTTGATGAATCATGATGAGAATGCTTATTATATATTATTGCTCTCTGTTTGATATGTATTGAGATGACTCTCATATTTATGAAGTCATGTCAATTTCTGTTTCCATTTATAATGTGATGTCATGACATATATTTGATACAAATATATGTTGATGTTATAACATATAATGGTATTTCTTGGTGTGAAACATGTGGTAATTACAAGCAATTTTACTCTCCATAATTATGTGATAACAATGATATTATATTCTCATGATGACATGCAAGACTTGATATGTGGATTATTTTCTATGATACTATGGTTATTTCTAATTCATTGGATGTATGTTGAGATGTGGTTATGGACAGGGAATCCACAAATGGGGAGGAGCCCATACCTGTGAGGGAAAATATGTAACACCATATGGGCTAGGGACAAACTCAATCAACACTACATATGCCAATGGTTCCTTTGTCTTGTATAGCTCTTGAGGGGCTATGGGACCATCTTGAGGAGGCCAAGTGCTTGATATTGTAGGTTAGGTGCTTAGTATTGGATTGGGATGCCGAAGTCTAGTGGGGGTGTAAGGACTTTGATGCATGGGGCTGTACGTCTTAGTAGTTGTGGAGGGAGTGGGCCAACCTTGCGAGATGCCCGGAGTCATTGAGTACCATACCGAATGCCTGCCTTGGGGCAGATGAGGTCTGAGTCGGGAGCGAGCCTTGGGGCCAGCCTTGGACTAGGATATAGACCGGGGAGGCTTATGCCTAGTTCCGAAAGTGGGAAAAAGGACAGAGTTTCCTTGAGATTTCCCGGGTGTTATGAAAACTTTCGATGTCTGCTAGTTATACTAGTTCAGTAAAGGGTGTAGGACAAACATGAAGTAATAAATAACTAACTAAATAAAATGTTAAATAATTCAACTTAACTTCGGGACGAAGTTCCTTAAAGAGGGGGAGTATGTAATGTTCCCTAATAATAATAAAAATAATAAATAATATAATATAATATTAAAATATAAAGAAATAAATTATAAACAATAAAGAAAAGATAATAATAGTAAATAAATAATAAATAATGAAGAAAAATATAATAATAATAATATAATAAAATAGTAAAATAACAATACTAGAGTTCTAAATAAATATAAATATAAATAAACTATAAAAATAGTAAAAATAAGTAAAGTTATCAAAAAGTAAGAATAAATAAAATAAGAAAGAATTATATTAAGAGAATTACTAAATTAAGTTAAACTTAAAATAAATAAATAAAAGTTGCATGTTGACACATGGAGTGTGTGCATGCGGTTCCCCTTCCAGTGTTTGCTTATTTAATAGATGGTGAGGAAGATGAGAGATCATTCCATGATTCCATCATCCATTCTCTTAGGAAAAAAGTGTTGCGAAACTAAGGATTCCTTGGCAGTAATACATTGATTGAGGGCTCGGGGGTGGCCAGTTGTAGCGAGATTTTATGCAATTGAGCCTATGGTTGGGTGGAGAGTCGTCTCCAAAACTTTGTTGCGGTTAGCAGGATTCAAATAGAGTTCAACTCCGAAATCACAAGTAAGGAATATCATCACCACAGGTAAGTTGTCTCTGCTCATATTTCTGAAATTTGATGTTAAATAGTTAATAAATTGCAAATTGATTATAATTTGCATGATTAATCTAATTAGTTGCATGTTTTAATTTCGGGGTTGTTACATATACTATATTAACAAATGGACGGTCAAGGTTTTGAATAGTTAATATTGTTAGTTGAGTTAAATATCCTTTGAGTTGGTTAAGAATGTTTTACTACATAGAGCAGGTGCAGACCTGGTTAATTTCTACCTTGTTATGATGATACACTCAATACATTCAATCAAAAGATGAAAATTGACAATATTCATGCAGAAAAAGAAATGACTGCAATTTTGAGTTAAACAACTTCTACAATAGTTATGTTACAGATATATTACTGCAATTTTGAGTTAAACAACTTTTACGGGAGTTATGTTACAAATATTTTCAGACTTGTAGGTAAATGCTTGTACAAATGGACCTATAATCATTGTTTCTCACTTTTATTTGAAAATGAAACAGAATTGACTACTGCAGTTTGTGCTACCTAGGTGTTATTGACAACTTGTTAGAGAATTAAACAAAGTGGTAGTATGAGTATTGTATGGAATTAGGTAGTACTGTTATTGTATCAAATTTGGTAGTATGACTGAAATAAATGCTACACAATTCAGTTTTTGTCTTACTGAGACTCAGTTGTTTGGACATAATTTAAACAAGTCAACCTCTAGAATCCCCCTAATGTAGTGGTTTTCTAGGAGGATTGGAAATTAAAGTGAATTGTCTTAAGTTTGTACAATTGAGGTGTGTTGTTTTAAAATGCAGTAAAAATAGTGAGTCAATGGGGACATCAGAGAAATACTAATGTTGTAAAACATATTTTGTATTTGAGACCTCTTAGGCAACTTAAAAAATCTCCGCGCGATCTTCTTTCACCATAATTCTTTACTCTTTTGTGGTTTTGCCCCATCTCACCTTCCCACTTCAGTGCCTGTCATTGTTTTTTAGAGCAACATTGTTGCATTTAACTTCTTCTCATCCTCTACCATGCTGAAAAGTTGGTATCCTTGAAATTGATTCAGATTGGCATGAGGTATAGGTTGAAAAATTCTTTGATCTTGCAGAAAATTATTGTCTATTACTGTGGGACCTCTATGACCTATAGCGATGATTGTACGTCCATGACACTCTCATTGTATTACTTGTAGGATCACGGTGTCAGTTTTCGTATCCACTGAGGTTGTGGCCTCATCCATTACTAGGATGTGGTTGTGCTTTAACAAGGCATGTCCTAAACAAAGAAGCTGGCATTGGCCCTGATCGAGGAGCATCGATGCCCACCACGTCAAATTTGAAGAGTAATTACATAGGAAGCATTGTGCTTAGTGATAATTGATTATAGAGGGTTTATAATTAGTGGAGGTTCATAGGCAGTTAGCTATAGGAATATAATATTCATGTATAATGAATTTGAATATAATATTTATGTATAATGAATTTAAGGTCATTGTGAGATTCTTAGTTGAGTTTATGGCATGATTAAAACTCATGGCCTTGCCGAATTCAGTGTCTGTAATTGTTTTGTAGAGCAACATTATTGAATCTTTCTGGGTCATTAAGAAATATGAGGTTAAGATGGATCTATGGTTTCCACCTACATTTATTGGTTTTGAGGGAGAGCTTATCCAAGTTAAGAAATTATCTATCCTTTTTATTAAGAAAGATCAATTTCTGATATCTATGTGCTTATTCCTTGCCTTTATTTAGTAAATTTTCTGAAAAAATAAAATAAAATATATAATATATATATATAAATAAAAAATATTGTTCATTTGAGATGCTTGTTTGTTGCACAATGCATATACTCATATTCTTCTTTGTGTAACTTAGATGCAAGCTTAATGTTATTGCTCCTTTCCTTTATGATTTTTCTGTTGTAAAGCATACATGTTGTGTAATTTAGATGCAGCTTAATGTGATTGCTCCTTTCCTTTATGATTTTTTGTTGTAAGGCATACCTGAGGACTGCCTAGATGGGAATGGTTTCAAATTAACGACACATCCTTAGAATATGTAGTACAAAATCCTGATTTCTCTTCTCGCTAATTGCCAAAAGGTTTTTTGTTTATTGGATGTTTAGTTTTTCTTGTTTGTGTCTTTGTTTGCCAACTTTATCATCGTTTCTTTTTACTCTTGCTGGATATATCTTTTCTACTTTTTGGTTTATTTGTAGCTTTATAGATCTGTATTAAAGGAATATTTAGGAGGCATGTCACCTTGTTTGACCTGGTGCAACTAGGCTTTTTAGATTTCCTGAGCTTGAAATGTCACATGTTCTTCAAGTGTTCATGAAGTAATAGGGATCTCCAACCAAAGGGATACCTAGCCATTTTAATTCTAACTACTATTTTTTCAAACCATTCTAAGGAACCCATTGTTGAAAGAGACAACTTTATCATCCTTTCTTTTTACTCTTGCTGGATATTTCTTTTCTACTTTTTGGTTTATTTCTAGCTTTATAGAAATGTATTAAAGGAATATTTAGAAGGCATGTCACCTTGTTTGACTTGGTGCAACTAAGCTTTTTAGATTTCCTGAGCTTGAAATGTCACATGTTCTTGAAGTGTTTATGAAGTAATAGGGCTCTCCAACCAAAGGGATACCTAGTCATTTTAATTCTAACTACTGTTTTTTCAAACAATTCTCAGGAACCCATTATTGAAAGAGACACTGGGAATGTGCTGCAAGAGTAGTGAAGTTGCAAGTCTTCAGGGTATGGAATCGTGGAAGGCATTATCACATAAGTCAAAATTAAATCCCTTTTATGTCTTAGTGAGTGAGATTATTATTAGGACTTCACACATTGTTGTGGTATATGATTTCAAAAGGGTTCTATCTAAAAATATACAAATATAGAGAAAGAGATTTAAAGCCTCAATAAAATAAAAAACTCCATGGTGTAATTCTGTTAGTTAGAACATTACTTGTAGCAAGAATCAACATTGATTTGGTTGTTGGTACTTTCTTCCCATGTATTCATGTCATAGTCCTTGCAATTTTGTTCTGTTTTGATATCAAAATGATTGGAAATCTTCCCTCTCCCTTTGAGTGGTCATCTTATTCCATAATTAGTGTTCTACATCAACCTTTGGAATGCAGGTTTATTAGAAGAAAAATGGCCCAAGTGCATCTGATAGAAATATTTTATCTATAGTTGCATGGTTGTTTTGGGCAAATTTAGTGTTTCTTCAAACGCCTAACCCTCTAGACCTAGTAGCTAGTCTAGAAACAATAGACAAAGTAATTCATCGCTTTTCCTATAGTTAACAGATAAGAGAAAGAAGGACAAAGGTATCAACCTGTAACTTTTGCTCGATTCCTCTCTCATTCCACTGATTTTTCCACTCCTTTCCGTACTTAACTCACTTGGAAAGTACCTAAACCGAGACAGAAACCCATCAAAGCATACAACAATGACGATATGTTAACTAAACATATCATAGAATCAAGAGTACAATATACATCATATAAACACATGGATGGAAAAAGCTTAGAATTCTTTATTGATAGAAGGAAAGATTACATCCCATGTAGATGCATGCTCGATTCAGTGTCATCCTTCCAGCTTCAAACCCTTCTCTCATCATGAAGTAACAATTTGACATCATCTCAATACTCTTACAAATCTCACTCAAACAACATTTCCTTGGCTCAAAAAGTTCCAACCTAGATTAGCCTTTGAATGCTTAGTCAATTTATAGCTGAATGGAGTTAAGCCATTAATGGCCCTCATGAATGCTTTGCCAAAATTGGGAAGTGGTTCCCTGGGGGAAGGGATAATGGATTAAGGTTCATTCATCCTCTTCCTCATCCAAAAGCGAGCTCAATCCATCTAGAAACTTCTAGAAGCATCCATTGGATGAGGAATCCAATGGATTCATTTCAAAAAATTCGATGAATCTCGCTTAGCGCAGGTGAAGCAAAGGCTAAGTGCGATGTATAGCACCCAGAAAATGAAATTGCTGCAATGCATTGCAGCCTGATAGAAGGCCACTTGCGCTGATCTCCTTAGGGCATTTTTTGGATGAATGGTGACATGGAAACTCTTGGGAGGCAAGCATGATGTAGGTTAACTTCATTAGGAAATGAAAACAACTGAATTAGGGATTGATGGACCCTAATAATACAGATCTGGAAGTCGGGGTTGATTTGCCCAAATTGTCATGTAACAGTTTCCCCCTAAAGCATGAAGTCAAAAATAAACATTTCGAGTGAGATGCTTTACCACTTGGAGAGAAGGTTTCGAAACAGAAGGAGACATGCATCAGTGTCAATACATATATCATGATACTTTGATTTTTTCTCAAAATCTAGCTGAGGGAAGGCATACCCATGCTCAACTTTATAAACTTTCATTACATGTACAAATATAGTCGTCTGCAGATGTAGACCCATGAATGGATGACCATGAATGTAAGGCCATTGTACATTTGATATTGTACTCTTGAAAATATATATCGCAACCCGAATGGATGAAACTAGATCCGGGGTCTTCAATCTCATCCAATCTTTCACTCAATGTAGAAGTCTAACCATGTGAATAAATGATCTGAGTTCGAACATGGAGAGACATCGTCTGATTACCAGCCAATGATGTAAGTCGTTAACAGATGTGAGAGGAATCACCGATAATGTTAATGATCCTCAAGGTACTGCAGTACATTTTCGAAAGGTGTGAGTAAATGATTTGATGTCGAACAGCATACGAAGTCTTTCGGTCGAAGGCGAGTGATGTCAACCTAACACCAAAAACGAGAAACCTGCCATGATTGATGTATGCAAGCCTCAAGGTACTGAAGGGGTGTTTCTAAGTCAACTTCTTGGATGATGTATCGATGATGACAAGAAGCAACTCGTCGCAGGAGGTCCTTGATGTATCCCACATCAACGACACAAAACAAGGTAAATGATTTTTGAGATGAAATACTAACGACACAAGGTTCAGGAATGGTGGGCATGAAAATGAAGGTTTACTGTATTGTAAAGGATGAAGTTTTAAACTGAATGACTTCTCTTGAACATATGGGTGACACTGAAGTGAATTGGTAGCATTGACCCAAAACAAAGTGATGGATGGTATGATAGACCAATGGTATGATAACCATCAAGCTGAATGACCCAACCCACATAGTCACGGTGATGAGGTGAAAGTGTCATGTTCAAGAGCGACCTGCTACCATAAAGTGTTCTTGGCTTTTTCCCATTTTCGCCAGTCATTTATGACCAATACCTCTTTATTTTTTATCAAGCTTGAGGAGGATAACATATGCTTGTTATATAATTCCACCCTTCGGGTGAATCCATCGCTATTTGATGTTTTAACAAGTCTAGCGAAGGTGAAACTCGGTCTTTTCTAGATGGACAAGTTTGTCACTATTTAATGTTTTTAACGAGTTTAATGACAAAGATAACTCGATCCTTTTCACATTTAGAGAGCCTAAAAAGGGACTAAAAAGAAAGTCCACAAGTTCTTTTTCAAAAATTTGTCTCTCAAGCCCGAAAAAGCATAAGACATTGCAAGAGAGAACCTATTGATCATGTTTGACCAACGAGTACCTTTTTTGTAGTTAATATATCTCAGTCCGAAGAATGGGTGAAAATATACTGAGTAGATATCAATTATAATCCATTAATGAGCTAGAAACGACAAGTGCTCGACAATATTTTCATGTTTAGAGAGTCTGAAAAGAGCTTAAAGAGGACTCGATTTTGAGGAACGAGTGGTGTCTAAGGTAGCTACTGGTTCCGGTGATGTTTGAACTTGTCAAGACATGTTGATTTAAGTGAAGAGGCTTACTAATAAGACCACTCATTGCAAATGTTCCTCAAAAAAGGATAAAACAACCAAGTGAAAGGGTATGATCGACCAAAGACATGGTGGCGATGGGATGAAAACAACCAAGGCTCATTTGATAGAAAACACTGATAGAATGACAATCACAAGGGTTAAAATGGAAATGGGTTCATTTTTACACAAGCTTGAACCATAGGGAACTATGCTTGGATTCAGTTTCATGTTTACACAAGCTTGAAACAAAAAACTATGCTTGGATTCAGTTTCATTTTTACACAAGATTAAAACAAAAAACTATGCTTGAATTGGTTTACATGCCCCCAGCATGATGAAAAGGAGAGTCTCCGGTAACCAGATGGAAGTCACTGCGGTGAAGTAGGACGATTATCCAACACCTTTTTGGCTTCGTCCAGATAGACAAAGGTGAATGGGGTGATTCCCTTCACATAACCTATAGGGAAACTTAACTTTACCATTAGGTGCATGCCCCCTAAGCTTCATTACATTCATCTAAGTAGACTACTCATGGCTATCAGGTGGATGGAATGAAGGTTCTTTTATGAGATCAAGTGAAAGACTCGACTAGGATTTTACTAGATCTAATCAAAGATTCGAATTGGAACTTTGCTCCAGGGGTCCTTGTTTCATTTTTAATGAACTTGACACAAGACAAGGAACTCTGCTCAAATTCCTTGTTTTATTTTTTAACGAGGCTGACACAAGACAAGGAACTATCGTCGTAGACCCTTGCTTCATTTTTTAACGAGGTTGACACAAGACAAGGAACTTTCCTCGTGCTCCTTTGTTTCATTTTTTTAACGATGTTGACACAAGACAATTAACTATATTTGGACCCTTGCTTCATTTTCTAACGAGGTTGACACAAGACAACAAACTATCATCGGGGACTTGTTTCATTTTTTAATTAGGTTGACACAGTAAAAGAACCATCCTTGAGGACCAATCACAACTCATAAGTGGTCATGAAGGAGAGATCTGTTCCAATGCCCCCAGTACATGATGTACAACATCACTGAATTCATCGTCGGTGGATGTAGGTATGGAACAGGTTGCCACATAATTAACCCGTGGCGAGGATGATACCATTGGTACAAAAGGACCAGTTAGGGAAGATGGTTGACTGGAAGCCATATTTGGACTGGGAAATGAAAGCTGGTCAATAGTGACAATCCTGTCTTCATGTGGGAAACAAATTACTCGAAAGAGTGTTGAAGCAATAGCTCCCATTTCATAAACATAGTCGCGCCCTAGAAGTAAATTGTAATCTAAAGGGCTTGGGACTACCATGATGTATAAATAAACGGTTTTTCCTCCCAAAGTAATAGGTAACTAAGGGAGGATCCCTAATGGTTGACTGGTTCCTCTGTTAAAAGCCAACAGATTCTGTGTAACAGGCACAAGTGGTGGCGAACAGAGCACTTGCCAAGCAGTTGAGGAAAGGATACTCACTAATGCACCTTCATCTATAATAGTGCCAGATACAATAATATTACAAACTTGTACTATGATTTGAAAAGGCACATAGGAAGGAAGGTGGAATCTTGCTAGTTGATTCCAATCAAAGGAAGTGACCAGACTACTTGGAGGGGGTACCGTAGAAACGAGAGGATTAACCCCTTGAGTTATGAGAACTGGAGGATTTTCCTCCTATCTTGATGGAACAGGAGGACTGCCCCCAAGCTCATTAGAATCTAAAGAAACGAAAAGAACCTGAGTGTTATCATTTTCACTCTCTTCAGGAAAGGTACGATTTACTGAAGGTGAAATTGGGTCAACTGTTACCTCGACCTGTTGATTTGAGTCGGGTATAGACTCATAGGATTCACTTTTAGAGAGAGTGGGTTTGACCGATGGTTGATTTGAGTCAGTCAATTCATCAACTAGTGAAGGATTTAGGGATAGTTTCCTGTAACCAGATGGAAGTCGTTGCGGTGAAGCAGGACAGTTATCCAACACTTTCTTGGCTTCATCCAGATAGGGACAAGGGTGAATGGGGTGATTCCATTCACATAACCTACAAGGAAACTTGAATTTTCCCTTCTCCCTATGAAGTTTACTATCACTAGTTGATGGTCTGTCACTAGCATGATCTTGAGAAGTTGATGACACAGGATGATGTGAACGAGAAGACCATTCTTCTAAGATTTGAGGAATATCAGGACAATTTCGAAGAAGATGGCCTCCCGCACAAAGTTTGCATTGATATCAAACTTTGTGAGGCTTGATGGATGGTTTCATTATATGTTGCATTCAAAGCAATGGTTGCTTGGTTGCCCCTTTGCTGAATTTTCTGCTTCTTCTTCTTCTTCTTAGCCACATGGTTACTAGTACCAATACTTTCACCAGGCGAAGAGGAAGAAGGGGAGGAAGAAACAAACAAGGAAGAAGGCAAAGGGTCAACTTTAGGATAAACTAGAGGTTGATTTTGTCCAGTTGGAGGTGTAATCGATTGCGGAGAAATCACGACATTTTGAACCAATGAGGTTGAAAACAACCATACTGGCAAGCCAATGGTAAATCCTAGAAGGGATAATGTAGCCATATAAGGAGCACCAATATTTCCAAATGGAGGAAAAGGACTAGGATTTCCATTAAAAGGAATTCCTTGATTGGTTGACTTTGGATTTTGTAGCCATATGTTTCAACCTAAGATCAACTAAGAAATAAGTGTGGAGGATGTTATCTGTGGTCAATTAATTTTTACGACACTGGAACACAACTTCGCTTTTTCATTTTTAAAGAGTGGAGAAAAAGAAAAAGATGACTGTAGTCGCCTTTGATGTTTAATGAGCCTAAAGTGACAAGTGCTTAGATGATCCTTTTAATTTCAAAGAGTCGAAAAGGAACGAAAGTGACTGCTCTGGAGATACTAGACAAGAGGGTTTACCAAACTAATCACAAAACTACAATATACACCTTGTTGGTAAATGAAAGAGAAATTACCAAGGATTTACTGTACGACATTCAGTCTTCCTGAATGTTGTGTTTGGTGCATTGTGACCGGTAAGGCAGAAGACTCGGCTTCCTAGGGATAAATGATTTCAACCTATTGGGGTCTCCCACTATATACTCGACAGTACAGGGAGCACAATTCTGTACTAGTACTTATCGAATCAGAGAGGAGGAATCACCCAACCTTAATGAAAACGACAGCCACTTGGTTTTAAGACGTCGAAACACATCTCTAGCCTAGACACCTCTAGATGTTTGCGTTCGGTTCCAATGCGTTATTAGGTTAATTGATGTAAATTTTAGGTTGATATTGCTTAGAATTTGCCTTTAAATGTTCATCACGAGATGTTTTCCGAAATTCCTAAAACTACAACTAGAATGAGAAGCACTCTTTTCACTTAATTTCAACAATGAAAATCTTAGCTATGAGGGATAGAGCATACAAGTAATTTTTGATCAATCAACAAAGAGCACAAACTAGATGCAATTCCCTAAACCATTCCTTTCAAGCATTCACAAAATTCAATATGCACAATGCATGTTTTGCTTTTCAGTTTCTCTTAATGTGAATGATGCAATAATAAAAACTAATGCACAAACAATTCAGAACTCTTTTCATTGAAAATGACGATTTGCGACAATTTATTTAAAGGGAAAGGAAGACTGTACAACACTTTTGATTTTAAAAAAATGAAGATTTTTGACACTTTAAATGAAAATATAAATCAAATGCACAAATAAATCAATCGATTATTTATGAAGGAAGACTATACAACACTTCACTATTCGAAGAAAATGACGACTTTACAACACTTCACTATTCGAAGAAAATGACGACTTTACAACACTTTTCTATCGACAAAAATAATCAATCAAAAAATTACTTTGACTATAGATTGATAGTGACAAAGAAAAAACTAAAGAAACATTAATCAATCCAATCAAAGTAGGGCTAGATTAAGGAGATGAAAACACTGTTTTCAGAGATAAGACATCATTTACATTCAACAAGCAATTCAAACTAATGAAAATTGACAAAAAATTTCAGTTCATAGATGGAAAAATTGACCCTAAAGGGATCATCGCAGGTAGAAGTTAGAGAAAGTGTGATGCTTCGACTGGATCTATGCGGGAAGTGCACTGCATCGCACTATGTCAGTCACAAAAGTGCGATAATTACAGTAAGACAATTTTATGCTCAAAATTGACTCAATTTTCAGTGAAATGAACTTGAATTCAATAAACGACAAAAGATACAGTATGTCAAAGTGTCTTAAGATATTGATAAGCTACTACAAGGGATAGGATTGCTCCCCAGTGGAGTCGCCATTTTGTTTTGGGCAAATTTAGTGTTTCTTCAAATGCCTAACCCTCTAGACCTAATAGCTAGTCTAGAAACAACAGAAAAAGTAATTCATCGCTTTTCCTATAGTTAACAGATAAGAGAAAGAAGGAGAAAGGTATCAAGCAGTAACTTTCGCTCGATCCCTGTTTCCTTTAACCGATTTCACCACTCCTTGCTATACTTAACTCGCTTTGAAAGTACCTACACACAAGCCGAGACAGAAACCCATCAAAGCATACAATAATGATGATTTGTTAACTAAACATATCATAGAATCAAGAATACGATATACATCATATAAACACATGAATGGAAAAAGCTTAGAATTATTTATTGATAGAAGGAAAGATTACATCCCATGTAGATGCATGCTCGATTCAGTGTCATCCTTCCAACTTCAAACCCTTCTCTCCTCATGAAGTAACAATTTGACATCATCTCAATACTCTTACAAATCTCAGTCAAACAACATTTCCTTAGCTCAAAAAGTTCCAACCTAGACCAGCGTTTGAATGCTTGGTCAATTTATAGCTGAATGGAGGTTAAGCCATTATTGGTCCTCAAGAATTCTTTGCCAAAATTGGGAAGTGGTTCCATGGAGGAAGGGATAATGGATTAAGGTTTATTCATCCTCTTCCTCATCCAAAAATGAGCTCAATCCATCTAGAAACTTCTAGAAGCATCCACTGGATAAGGAATCCAATGGATTCATTTCAAAAAATTTGATGAATCTCGCTCAGCACAGGTGAAACAAAGGCTAGGTGCGATGCATAGCACCCAGACAATGTAGTTCCTGCAATGCATTGCAGCCTGATAGAAGGCCACTTGCGCTGATCTCCTTAGGGCATTTTTTGGATGAATGGTGACATGGAAAATCTTGGGAGGCAAGCATGATGTAGGTTAAATTCATTAGGAAATGAAAACAATTGAATTAGGGATTGATGGACCCTAATAATAAAAATCTGGAAGTCGGGGTTGATGTGCCCAAATTGTCCTGTAACAGTGGTGCTTCTTATGCTCCCCCCATCAACTGCACTTGTACAAAGAAATTTTTTTCTTCTTTACATTTATAATTTTTTAAAATATCAAACTAGTTGCATCAACACCCACACCTACGCCTAGCCACACCCATGCATCATTGGTCTTATTCTTTGAGTATTTTAGTCACCATCTGCATAAATTTGATAATGGGAGGGATTCATGTGTGATTTCCATTTTTCTGATATATGCTTATGCTTCGTGTAGGATTTTCCTTTGATGATGCATTCTAATGTACTATAGTTGAAAATGTAAATTATTTAGTCGGTGTTTGTGAGAATATTATTACACCATGCCACACTTCACTTGTGGTTTCGATGTGTAGTTTTATTGTTAAAAATAGATACACATTCTAAGTTAATTTTGCTAGTAGCTCTTTAATCCAAATCACCCATAAGAGCATGTGATGAGGCATGTAGTTGAAAATATTGAAGGAGAAGTTGTCCCTCTTATAAGCATGGGGCAGTGCTCTCTTCATGAATAAATTATAGTATGTGCTTGTACAAAGATACGTGATTATAAAGAGTCAGGTTCTCATCCATCTTCTAGTGATGCTTAGAATAGTCTAACATAAACCTTTAGGCAGCAAAGTGAATATCGTATTTAAGATTATATAATAGATCAGGTGCGTGAATATGACCCTATGATAGTGAATGTGAATGAGAACTATAAGGATTTCCCTTATATTTTCCCTACATGAAGATGGAAGCCATGAAGGCAATTTTACGCAAAATCCCTGAATCCATGGTTTTATTGGAGATTTAAAGAAACTAAAACTTGTTGAAAATAGCAACAAGAAATTATAAAAATAAAATCTAGAAATTCCAATTTTATTTTGTCCTTGAATTAAAATCGAATTTAGTCTCACCAACGGCTTGGAAATAATTAATTAATTTAGTTGGAGAAATTCAAGATTAGAAGTCTTTCTGCAGTCATGCAACAATTATCTCTTAAATTAAGGAGATTGTCCCTTAATTAAGGAGATAAGATTGAGCTATACTTGAGTTGTAATTAATTAACTGAGTTTACTGAGTTAAGTACAGTTAAATTAGTTCCAAATTGTTTGAGGAACTAATAGAGAGTTAATAGTCAGTTGATGCATGCATCCACTCAACAAGTGTACTCTAGTTAACTGAAGATTCCCTCATCAGAAACTCATGCATGTCTATTATGAGAAAGACCCAGTTGAGATTAAAGACAAGGACAATGTACTATCAGTTGCATGTGTTTTCCTATAAAGGAAACTCATGCATGCAGTCAAGGAAGGTTCCTTGAGGATTGCGTAGTTCTGATAGGGTGTGAGATCAGTGTAAGAGATCAATGTGAGAGATTAGTGTTCCACTTGGTAATGGGAGGATCACCTACGAGAAATTGCACAAGGAAATAGGAGCTTGGAGGGCACAGAGGAAGGCTTGTGAGAAACCAAGTTTCACTGTGAGCATCCAAGAGGATTGTACTAAGAGCCGACTAGCTGTGAGAGCTAAGGCTTTGTATAATTCTGATGTATTTCCACCCTGTATGATAATACATATAGTGGGGTTTTTAGCCGAGGATTTCCCCTGAGTATTTTTTGTGTTTCATGTGCATTGATTCTTCTCCTTTTGGTTATATATGTTCAGTTCGATCTTGCTCGATATTTAAGCTTCCGAAAATTGATAGTAGAAGTAGGTTATAGTATTTTACTTTGGTTATATTGCATTATCGGGTTAATTTACAGTCAGACTTTCTACATGGTCTTAGAGTGATATTTGTAGAGAATTTGCAGAATTTCTACATGGTATTAGAGCTAGCTGATTTGTAGAAATCTCTACATGGTATCAGAGCCAAGTTTATCGGAGCTGTGAATAGTATACGGAGAAGAGAATTCGAAGTTTGAAGTTCGGGGTTGCAGGTGCAAATCAAATTCTAATTATACTTCAAGGTTGGCTAATGGCGTTCTATTGCTTGAGACTCGAGTATGCCTTGGAAGGCATCTCGAATTACATAGCATGGAAAGATCACATGGAGGCTATATTAGAAAACAATGGCTTGAAGGATTTCATTGATCAAGAAATCCTAAAGCCAGCTTCAACTAATGCACAAGAGTTGGCTGAGTGGAATAAGTGTGTGGCAAAGGCGAGACGGATCATCCTTGAGGGAGTTCGAGACCATATTGCCTCGAGTGTCCATGGTAAGGATACTCCATTTTCAATGTGGAAGACATTGAAGGACCTCTATTAGAACAATAGCGACCAGATGAAATTGGCGCTCAAGGATAAGCTTCAAAGAATCAAGATGGAGAATGACGATACTATTTCCACATATTTGAACAAGCTCATCACTTGCAGAGATGAGCTTGGTAGTGTGGGAATAACTACTTCCAATGATGATATGGTGAGCCTCGCTTTCCTTGGCCTTCCAATGAGCTAGAATAACTACCAGGACTCTGTGAATGGAAGGGAGAAACTGCTGGATTGGGAACGACTGTGGTCGAATCTCATGAAGGAGGAGATCAAGAGGAGCACACGAGATGGTTCTCCATCCAAGAATGATGATGAAGAAAATATGGCCTTAGCAAGTAAGGCAAGGAAAGGGAAGGGGAAGGCTTCCCATTCCAAATTGAATTCTTCTCATGGAGGGAAGAATGGTGACAAGTCTAAAGTGATATGCTTTAATTGTCACGAGATGGGACATTATGCGACTAATTTCCCATCGAAGAAGTCCAAGAAGGGATCCTCGGAAGGATCAGAAGGTGAGGCATTAGCCTCTCAGTTCGAAATGGATTTTACTCTTATCACATGCATGTTGTCATCGATGATGGGTTGTGTTTGGTATCTTGATAGTGGAGCCTCATTCCACATGACTGGTGATAAAAGTTTATTTAGTGCCTTGGAGGAGAAAGACCTCAAGATGCACATAAAGATGGGTGACGACAGAAGGTATAGTATTTCAGGAGTGGGCACGGTTGCTTTTCAGAGGGAGCATGGAGCTCCTATCACATTCACAGGTTTGAAGTATGTGCCTGGACTGAAGAAGAACTTGGTATCAGTCGCGATGTTGGAGGAAAAAGGCTACGATGTTGTCTTCAGTGGAGGAAAGGAGTTCCCTAGACACATCACCACGAGACAGGTGAAACAGATTGGTTCACGAGTTAAGAACCTGTATGCTCTTGAGGTTCAAGATGCATGCAAAGCCTTGAGGAGCAAGGCAAATGTTAGAGACTTGGTGGTTGAGAGGGAGAGTAAATTACCTCTCAACATGCAGCCCTAAAAGAAGTCTCAGACAATTGTGGAGGAGCCACAATTGGAGAAGTGGGTAGAGGGATCACATGCAGCCATACCTCCAGGTGTGAGGTGAGGCAATGTGAAGTGATAGTCCCATGAAGGCTTAAATTTGGCAAGGTCCATTGAGTGGTTTTATCTTATGGATTGTACCTTGCTACGGGAGCCCAAAGTACATAGTAGTGGGAGGAATCAGTGGGATTGATGCAGTCAGAGATCAAAGTGACAGAGGCTAGAGCAGTGAGATACTGAAGAGCACAGAGAAGGATTGCCAATAGTGCAAAAAGGCAGAGTCAGCCGAAGCACAAAGTTTTCAATTGACAGAGGCAATAGCAATCAGAGACTTTGATGATAGATGCATCATACTAATTCAGGTTGGATGTTTTTTTGTTTCTGGAGTTGCTGGAGCAACAACACTAGAGAGAAGTGTTGCATGAATAACATTCCAAGGTTCATGATCGGGATCGAGTTGAATTCCTTTCTTGTTGAAAGGGAGTGTTGAAAATAGCAACAAGAAATGATTAAAAATAGAATCCAAAAATTCCAATTTTAATTTTCCTTGAATTAAAATTGTGAATTAAAATCAAATTTAATCTCACAAGCTACTTGGAAATAATTGATTAATTCAGTTTGAATTAAATAGTTGGAGAAATTCAAGATTAGAAGTATTTTTGCAGTCATGCAATAGTTATCCTTTAAATTAAGGAGATTATCCCTTAATTAAGTAGATAAGATTGAGTTATATTTGAGTTGTAATTAGTTAACTCAACTTACTGAGTTAAGTCCAGTTAAATTAGTTCCAAACGGTTTGAGGAACTAATAGAGAGTCAACAGTCAGTTGATGCATGCATGCAAGATTCCCTCATCAGAAACTCATGCATGTCTATTCTGAGAAAGACCTAGTTGAGATTAAAGATAAGGGCAGTGTACTATCAGTTGCATGTGTTTTCCTATAAAGGAAACTCATGCATGCAGTCAAGGAAGGTTCCTTGAGGATTGCATAGTTATGACAAGGTGTGAGATCAATGTGAGAGATTAGTGTTCCACTTGGTTGAGATTTTTCCACTTGGTAACAGGAGGATCACCCAAAAGAAATTGCGCAAGGAAATAGGAGCTTGGAGGGTAGAGAGGAAGGCTTGTGAGAAGCCAAGTTTTCCTGTGAGCATCTAGGAGGATTGTACTGAGAGCTGGCTAGCTGTGAGAGCTAAGGCTTTGTATAATTTTGATGTATTTCCACCTTGTATGATAATACAGATAGTGGGGCTTTTAGCTGAGGCTTTCCTTTGAGTATTTTATGTGTTTCATATGCATTGATTCTTCTTCTTCTTGTTATATCTATTCAGCTCAATCTTGCTCGATTTTTAAGCTTTCGCAAATTGATAGTAGAAGTAGGTTATAGTATTTTGCTTTGTTTATATTGCATTATCGGGTTAATCTACAGTTAGATTTTCTACATGGTCTTAGAGCGAAATTTATAGAGAATTTGCAGAATTTCTACATGGTATCAGAGCAAGCTGATTTGTACAAATTTCTACAGAACTCCTACAGGCCAACGCTGGTTCGTTTGAAGAACAATTTCATGAGTTGACCTAGACTATTTTGGATTAGATAAAAGTGGTAGAATGACAATCAAGTAAATTGGCTAGATTAGAGGGATGCCTGAACATAACCCAAATAGTTTCAGATCTAAATAACATAACTGAATCCTAAATCAATAGTATAACATGGTTAGAATCAAAATTACTTGTTGCTAGCCTTTAGTGCACTAGACATGCCAAAGGTAACTGCGACTCTTAATGTATATATTTTAGCTAACCTAGAAAGCACCAATCCAAGGGTGAATGCTGTTGATATAGATGGAGATGGCAGTGTTTTGATGTATGTGTAAGAATTTGCGACCATCAGGGTAGAAAAACTACATGTTAAGATGACGGTATTGAACAATCAACACTTGGGCATGGTGGTTCAATGGGAAGATCACTTTTACAAAGCAAACAGAGCACATACTTACCTCGGGGATCCATTTGTTGGATGATGTTTTATATGGTGGGATTCTTCTCCAATATATGCCTTATGACATTTCCTTTGCAACATTTGGTGCAATTGCTAGTTAGCTCTATCTAGTCTATAGGCATTACCGTTCTGTGTAACCATGGTCCACTGTAAATCCATAAATGTCAACAAAATCACATATAGGGAGAGAGAACTCAAGTGCTTTGACTACTGTGACTTTGGCCGAAGATCCAAAAGATGTGCTTAACATCAAATACATAAGATTTTGAATTGGAACTTCATGCCTTCGCAGAGATCCCATATTAGTGAAGAGTATAAGAAACTTAAATCGCATTTGAGGCATGTGAAGCCAGAGAGTGAAGGCCAGATGAAAATTTTGAAGCTATTTAGTATCCCATAATAATATTTTTCAAAGAAATATGTTAAGTTGAGGTCAATTACTTACCCAAATCATGTTACTCATAATGTCATGGATGGTAGTTTTAATAATCAAAACTTTCCCAATTTGTGCAAGAAAGATAAACTTGTTGTAGTATTAGAACAACAAAATTGTCTCCATTTGTATGATATGTTAAGATTGTATTTGAATGGCATGAAACTGATATGAAATATAGATTATAAAACACTACCATCCAATTTTTCAACTTTATCAAGGACCTTTGTTGATCCCCTCTTGAGAAGCTGAAATATACTTTTCTTCCCCACACATTGTGAATAATTCTAAATTTGTAGAAGACACATAATGTGACTGGATATAAAAGTTTACCAGATAGAGAACACTAGATGATTTCATCACAATTTAACCCTTCATTCTAATAATTTATTAATAGTATGAATGGAAAATATCATGAATGAAAATTGAAATGAAGCATAGAGACATGATTTTAAGCACATTAACCTTTGTAGAAGCTCCATTCCCTTGTACAATAACATCAAAATCGTCAATCTCTTTTCCAAACTTTGTTTTTAAAAAGTTGCCTGAATTACCAATCACTACAGAATGTCCATATTGTCATGGGATATAAGGTGGTATATCTAGGAGTACCAATGAAAACTTCTCCATACAAAGTGTTTTTTTTTGACATTTATTACCGCAATATAGTTGAAATATAAAACATTAATATGAAAACGACACGTACATGGAAATACTTCAATCTAACATCTGAAAAAAGAGCAAAGATTCCAAGTAGCAAATCCTCATGCCAAGTATCTTTCCTTTGTACATTCCCAAGTCACGGTTCAATTTTTCTCACTCAAGACTCTTAGAATTTTGATAATATATTATTTTTAAAGCTAATCTAGGTTTGATTTTCAGAGTACAAAGGATACATTGCATCTCGTTAGTTCACTGCAACTTCTTCAGCTGAACTTATTAGGAAGTCCAAGTAGATCACTCGACTATTTGACATGCAAGGAGTGAAAGCATGTTTTGGTATCTTCTACATAAATATTGTTATCGAATTGATATATACTTCTTCAAAGAAATAAATTTCTTGATAGGGAAATGAGTGAGAAGACAATGTACAGAAAAAATAAATGGCTCTACGCCACCAAATTTGATTTCTTATATGTCGAAGTGATTGACCAATTCTAGACATTTTTTTTCCCAATTTAATAACGTTATTTGAAGCAATTGCTAATTTAATACTCTCTAAGTTCACATCCCTCACTTTACAATCATTGTAGGTACACCAATGGACACACGCTTGTATCCACGTCAGTGAAGTGATCGAGATTCAAATGGAGGTGGAAACGTACACCATTTGGAACGATGGAGTCCCACAAATGTAAATGACAGAAATCAGTGGAAGATAACGAAAAAAAATGCAAAACTTTAGACAATTAACTGCCCTACCTTAACTACACTCCATCACGTTAAATTTGCCAGCTCCCTACCTGTTTTCACAATTTCAACCAAAAATATTGACGGTTTTACAACTTAATTAACTGTATTTGATTGGCAAATCGTCTCATGCCAGGCAATTTGCCAGTCAAATTCCATCCGTACTTTCCACTTTCAAATTTTGGTTTGGCTTAACTGTACAAATAATATAGATGTATGAGCAAATCCTATTTCCAACTCCACTGCAATATAAATGCTTCTGACATGCAAGGGGAATAGGAGTTGTCTTGCCGCTAACATGCCAAAGTCAGCTTTGAGAGAAATATAAATGCAATGCAACCCCTATTCCCCTTACATGTCAGACTACATTTATATTGCAGTGGAGTTGGAAATAGAAATCGCGTAGCAACATAAGAATAATTCATTAGTATTTCAATGAACCATAAATAGATGTACCAACAAAGAAAAAATTCATTTATGGTTAGAATGAATCAACTAAATTTGGCACACCGACTGATATTGCCGTACTAATTCATTTAGTGTTTCAATGAACCATAAATGTAGTACCAACAAAGAAATAATTAATCTATTGTTAATTTTGGCCGCACATCAACTGATGTTGTCGTAATGAATTTATTATATTAATTTATTTCTATTTATTTAAGTGTGTACACACTCACAGTCTATTACGAGAAGGGATCACAAGGGCCAGAGCAAAGTTCCACTCTGGGCTGCATAATCATAATGGGGAATCAGGGCCTGTGGGCTCTAGGAGCCACCCTTTCTTCCTTCTTATCGAAAACTGGATTCACCCCCTCCCCTTCCATTACTGTGGTGAACCTGCAATCATACGGACACACATCCGGGCAGCATGGCGGGTCGCAGTTAGGAGGACAAGAAGCGGACACCATTACACCAGTAATACAGGTAGCTGTTAGAAGAAACAACATTCCAATCATCAACCTATGGCCGTCTGCAATTTTGAATTTCTGCATTTTCACTATAAAACAGTAGCAAAAACTTTGTTAGGCTTAATACCCTTCCCGGGATCCTGCAATGCCTTTGATATGAACCCAAAAAAGAAAGAAAGGACGAAAATAAATTACTCTCTCACAATGTCATCCATATAAATAACAAAAATAACAACAGTTGCTTGGCTTCGTACCTTAATCTTCCTACCCGGGATCCTGCAATAACTCGGTATCAATCCACGGAAGAAAATAAAATACTTTAATTACTTGGCCTCTTTCCGGGAAATTGCCTTGAACGCGTCTGACTTGGACTGTTTCCCGACACTTGCCTTCTTATTTATGAATCTTAAAGCCTTTGGCAGCATTCTTATCCAAATGCGGTCATTGGAATGCCATAGAATACGCACATTCTGTGCAACTTTCTTGCTGTGGATTCTTTTTTCTTGTCAGAGAATCTGTTTTCGATATCCTCGATCTTTATTGCGGTCATTGGAATGCCATAGAATACGCACATTCTGTGCAACTTTCTTGCTGTGGATTCTTTTTTCTTGTCAGAGAATCTGTTTTCGATATCCTCGATCTTTATTGCGGTCTTTGGAATGCCATAGAATACGCACATTCTGTGCAACTTTCTTGCTGTGGATTCTTTTTTCTTGTCAGAGAATCTGTTTTCCAATTCTACTGTTTCATCTCTGAGAACTGCATCGCTTTACCGGACAACATTCTCTCTTTTCACGTTCTGTCAAAACTTTCTCTAAGAGATGCAACGCGTTGTTCTTTGCTATCCAGTAGATGGAGATATCTCTGCACGTTAGTACCTCATCTCAATTTTTCCTTCTTAAGTTTTCTTCTTAATGATGGAGAAACAAAAAAATAGACAATTGATTCTGTCCTGTTCTTTCACTCCGCTCATCTTGAAAGTTTTGAACTTTCACTTTCCATGAGTGATCTTGACAGAGGAAAAATTGGTAAATGTTTGCAGAGAAGGGTTCAATCCACATTTTAAAAAAGAGTGAAACAAATCGCTCTCGAAATTGGCATTTTCGTGGATGTTCGAACTTCTCTATTTTCTTGTGAATGCCTCACATTATTGAAGCTCGAGTTACTTTTCTTTACATGGCTTCCCCCTTACTTCAGGGGTTTCAGATTTCTTGTAACCTGTTCTCTATCGACACAAATGATGATATACTTGAGCATTTTGTAGCAAATTGCCATCTTCTTGAAAACTTGACGATTCAAGATTGTACAGGGCTGAGCAATGTGAAAATTTTTGCAATCAATCTCAAGTGTCTAAATATTATTGAATTTGAGGATAAAACCTGGATCAGAGTGCACTGCCCAAAGCACGATTGTCCCAGGATGACTCAAATATTTCATCTTGAATTTCTTTGTTTCAACATGTTTGATGAAATTTATTCTTGGACTTCTTGCTCCAAACTCTAACACTTTCAAGTTGTTGGAGTCTTATTCTAACTTTAGATCATGAACTTTGGATATTGCTTCTTAATGTAACTAGGATGATCCTAATCTACTTCAAGTCATTTTTCAACAAGTTAATCTTCATCGTCAATAGTTTATTGTTCATTGGACAACTCCCACATCAATCCATAATAGTGTTTAATCTTTTCCACACTCCAATACATGAAAATTTCATTAACATCTTTAGATGTATCCAATCATTCATCCATTTATGATTTTGCTCATTTTCAAGAGCTTTCACCATTCCAACTGTTGCTTTAAGAGCTACATCAATTTGTTCAAAAGGCTTCTCAAACCATTCTTCAATAAGTTTTATCTCAGCATCATAATCAAGCTTGACATCTTCAAACTTTTTGGTTCCTCTAACTGCTACTACAATTTCCTCTTCAAGTTCTTCCGCTTGATCATAAAAAACAAATAACAGTTTATCAACTAATTGTTTTCATAGATCCCCTGCAATTCATTTTCATAAAACAAATATCCATCATCAAATTTTATTGCAAATTCCTCTTTCTTCAATTCATCAGTTTCTACAAAGTCTTCCATGGATTTTCTCTCTGCAAAAGGTCCACCTTCATCTTTGTCAGATTCCTCATCGCATTCTATTTCGCGCTGATTCAACTCTATATTTGGCATTCTATATACCGCCTCTACCCTATGATACTTTTTCCTTAATTGTTTAAATTCTCTTTGGAATTGTTTTATTTTACTTTTCCTACCCATAATTTCCTTTTCCTTTCAACAATGCAACAATGCATCACATGAATAGGAAACAATCATCAAATTGGACTTGCCATTACCTACTCTTCTGCATTCTTCAACAATATTGGGCAACAATCATCAAACTGGACTTGCCATTACCTACTCTTCTGCATTCTTCAACAATATTGGGCCACATGAAGTTTTCTCGTCTTTGCCTCTTCCAAAAATTAAGTTCCCGTCAGAATTCAGAGGATTACAACTACATTGCACCACTCCAATGCTCTTCTTCTATGTTGTGCACAACCACCCATCAGCTCATAGATGACTAGAACAGTTGTCTTCGACAACACTACAAGCTGCCACGCACAACTTCACAAGGTTGATTCCTTTTGTGGCTCGACATTCTCACTTTGATTTGCACAAGAATTTTGCACTCCGAGTTTGATTCTATCCACGAGAAAGGACGTATATTTGCAATAATACTCCTCTGGCCCCTTCACAAAAAAAAAAATAACCAGTTGCGCAAACTAAAATAAGGGAAGGTTTGCTGCAAAATTTGCGAGCTCAAAAACACTGTGTAGATCAATGATATGGAGATCACCTCTCCAAATTAATGCCACACGTAGATTTGTACATAGATAAATTCTTTAGCTCTACAAGCAGATCAAAAACCATTCATGAATTGACGACTCTCTAATTAAATAAATAACAACAGGTGCAATTTGAACACAATCAGAACAAATATGCCTCCTCCTCAACAACGATCTCAGATTCTCACAACAAGGATCCCTTCACACCAAGTGGATCCAACACTGCTCCACAGTCACGTTTCACCAGCTCTCCATGACAAGTCTTGATACAGACAACATCATCGAACATGACAAAAAATCAAACTCCACAATTCAACCATTGAATGCTAGCTCCACTCTAGCTCAGGTTCACAACTTTAAACAATGTTACAACTCATTCAAATACCAGAGATTCTCACAACTTCCTCAACTGGTTCTCAACTCCGCACCATAAGCTCTGATACCATAATAGAAATCACAGAGTTTAACACAACAAAACACTTTATTAATGTAGGTCTAAGCATGCACGCTTGCTTACCTCAAAGACATCACAATGTGTCCCATTATATAATGATGGGATGTAGAATTTCCCATTGTAGATCAACATATTATGCAATATACTAAAGTAAAATACAAGATCTACTTCTACAACAAACTTTGCGCAAGCTTAATCAAATATGACCAAGATCAATGAGAACACATATAACTGAGAATGAAAAATCAATCACACATAACACATAAGAAATAACCCAGGGAAAGCCTCAGCCTAAAACCCCAACCTCTGTATTATCATACAAGTGGAAATATGTTCAAGTTACAAAAAGAATCAACTCTCAAGCTATCATGTTCTCTCTGCAATCAAACAATACAGCTCATAGACTGAGTAGACAAGAGAATGCCTTTCCTCAGCCCTCCAAGCCTCCTATTTCCTTGCGTAGTTTTACTTGGGGTCCAGTGATGACACGTGTGTTTTGGCCTCATCACACTCACAAAAACTGAATAAGTAACTGCGCAATTCTCAAGGAAAGAATTCCTTCTTCATGCAAGAGATATTTACAGTGGAATATTCCTGCAACTGATAGGACACTGCCCCTCCATCTGATCTCAACTGGGTCTCTATCTGAACTGAAATGCATGAGTTATTTATGAGAGAATATTCAATTATTTGAAGTGCAGCAGTTACATGCATGCATGCATTAGCTAACTGAACTCACAATTAATTCAACAAATTGTTTGAATTAATCTAACTGGACTTGACTCAGTTAACTGAGTCAACTAATTACAACTCAATAATAAAAGTCATTCTTATCTCTTTAACTGATGGATAAGTTCCTCAATTAATGGAGAAACTGTTGCATGTCCCCACATAGACTTCATGTTTGATTTTCCACAATTAATTAACTCATGGTGAATTAATTAATTATTTTACAAACAACTACCAAGATCAAATTCAAATTTTTACTTCTCTATTTTAGATCAGGGACTAACTAAAATAGGAAGGGATCCCGAAATGCTATTTATAGCAGTGCTAAATTTAGCACTTCTATATTTAGCATTTTTTGTTGCTATTTTCAGCATGGGATTACTAGACTCTATCAACATAACAACATGGAAGATAGAGTTTCTGACTTAACTACAACTCACTTACACCGGAAATCAGTGACTTCTAAAACATTTCTTAACTCACATACATCTAAGAAGACAACTCAACAAACCTATCACATTTTTTTTGTTGTGTAAATCAGCGTTTTATATTAACAGAGGGAGAATATAGTACAAAACTTCTGCCTTAGCAGATTAATGGCCGCTTGACAGCAGGCCTAGCTAAAAAGTGACTGAAAATCAAAATGGCACACCACGCAGGGCGGCAGAGAACCATTACAAGCATAAAACAGAAAACAGGGAGGACCTGTATGAGAAGACTTTCGACAGGATCCTTAGACATAAGACAAAGCAATCCGAAAGAAGAGGTATACGCAGAAAGCGAGCCGCAAAAGGCAGAGAACCAGACCGCCGTGGTCCAGAGCAGGCAGTTACATATTGGCCTATCCAGGCTTGGGGGGGTTGCCCTGCTGCGTTCCTGAAGTGTCTCCCCGCTGCATCTCAGAGAGCTTGCCGTCGTTGCCAATGACATTTCTCAAGAGTTTAATCAACACAGTGAGCTTTTTGTTGATGGAGTCGGCCTGTTGATCCAGCGAGGTGAGCTTGAATTCGATGCTTTCCACAACCGTCATGTGGTCATGCTCCATGGCTTTTGTGAAATTCTAGATCTTGCGCAGCTGCTTTGCCTGCTCGTCTTGAGTGCCCAACGCCTTTGCGAGGAGGGTCTTCATGCGCCAACCTTTTGCTTGAGTTCGGACGAACTGGGTGGCTCAAGTATTGGCTGTGCCTGGGTCCAGGAGCCAGTTGACTTCTTTCCCGATTTGCTGATCCGAAACCTGTTTTTCCTCCTCCTTGACATTGGCTTCCAGGTCGCTGATTTTACGCTTGTTGCATTGGGAGGTCCTGGTTTCGTACATGTCTCTTGCGTGCTGGAGGTCTTTGTTCGCGGATTGATTTCGGCAGCCTTCCCCTGCCATAGTGATGCCTTCTGCCATGGAGTAATCCTGCGGTTTGTCTGCAGAGGGAAAGGACTCAGCCTTGCTACGCGATAAAACATTGCTTTTTCGGTTGGCTCTGGTGATAGTTAAATAGCGAATGTCCGGGAGGTGATCGGTGAGTGGCTGCCCTTCTCTGTGCCACTTGCATGTCCGATCAGCATAATTGCTACGATATGGGATTTTGGTAATGTCTTGGAATGATTGCCTTCCCTTACGATCACCGTCATCTTCCCTCTCCTTAGCGCGCCAAGTGTTCCTTGTCCTGCACATATTGCGGCGGCTGATTTTAAAACAGATCATGAGAGTTGCGTAAATCTTTATTGCTTGCTTCTGAAATAAATCCCTTATGTCATTTGTCCTACGGCCCATGCCAGAATTTAATGGTATTTGCTGAATCAACATGTCTAATCAACTAAGTCGTTAAGTTATTCGACCCTCCGATTGAGCTCCTCTGCCGGCCTCATATCCAACCTGGATAGCTGCATGCATTTTTATTTTAGCTATGGGTTGTCGATGTCTTGCCAACAACTGTCCCACAGTGCGTTGGGGTGTTCAATCCCATAATTCGCCAGGTGGTCAGTAACCGTATTAGCCTTCTGACAAACCGCCTGAAAGGTGAGACCTTTCATTTCTCCTAACAGTTTGGCTATGTTCTCTGTTACCTTGGCCAGTCGCCAATGTCTGGTGACCTTGCTTGCTGGCATTCCACTGTAGATTTTTCTGGCCACTGTTATGGCTACCTCTGAATCGCCTTCAATCACTGCGTTACCTGTTTGGTTCAGTCTTAGAATCCGTAACCCTTTTTCCATAGCTGCAAATTCCATTTCGTTATTGGTTCCTTTCCCAAGGGCTTTGCTGTAAATGTGGAGAATTTCCCCTTCGTAATTTCTGATGACTCCTCCAATACTTGCTAATCCAGGATTGCCTCTTGAGGCGCCATCGAAATTCAGCTTCAGGAAGCCGACAGGGGGGCGGCTCCATCCAATTGGCCCCATTCGAGGTTTTTGCTGGCTGTCTGTGGTTAGCGTGTTTTGTCCGTTGTCCAACTTGAAGACTTTCAGAATTTGCTGGTACCTGGCTGAGGGTTGGTTGTCGGGAGCTATTCTGCATCTTGCTAGGATTAATTGTCAGACATTTTCAGTTAAGGTAAGTTGCGAATGTTCTAAGTTTCTGTGCTCATTCTGAAATATGCACCTGTTTCTTTCTTTCCAAATGGTCCAAGTTATGAACCCTGGCGGGACCTTCCAGATGCTGTTGATTCTTGAGTTATTTGAGTAATCGCTTGGCCAATTCATTATGGTGTTTTGAATGGAGCCTCTGTCCCTGTTGGTTTGCTGCATTGTAGTTTCCATCCAATTCCAGAGGTGCTCCGCCCATTCGCATGTGTTAAAAAGATGATTCATATTTTCTTCGGTTGTTTTGCATAGAGGGCAAATGGAGGGACCAAAGAATCCCTTTTTGCGCAGATTTTCCCAGGTAAGGGTTTTTTCCCGCATTAGGAGCCAAAGAAAGGTTTTTACTTTGGGCCAGAACAAGGAGTCCCAAACTTTGTTGCTCTAGGTAATAACCTCCCCCTGCTCAGAATGCTCCAACTGCTCCCTGGCTTCTTTGAGTGTGAAATTGCCACTTCCTTTCATGCCCCATCTTAGCCTGTCCCTTTCTGTAGCTGTTCTGATTTTTCTTTTGTTTAGATGGTTTATCAAGTCCCTTATGTTATCGTTTTCTGCTATTGAGGTGCCAATGTTATGGAATAACCATTCTCTCCATTCTTGATCGCTGTTGCTGTGGCTCCAGTACTGGTGGACCTTGTACCTTCCCCTGTTCTGACATTCCCTTTTAAAGTCCTCTAGGTCTGGTGTTCCTAGTCGTGGGAGTTGCTGCCAAGCATTTTCCCAGAAGAAAGCGGTTTCCCCGTTGCGAATTTCCCAGAAACTATGGTCCTGAACTATGTGGCGGTTTTGTCTAGCTAAGTTCCAAATTGGAGAGCCCTCTGGCACGACCTGTAGCCTTATTAGGTCCTGTTCGTTGCAATCGGGAGTGTATTTTTCCTTCCAGTGTCTAGCCCATGGTAGAGTGGGTTCCTTTAACCAACGCCACCACAACTTAGCTCCACAAGTCATGTTGATGGTGTGGGGATCTATAAGATTTAAGCCCCCTACTGCTTTTGATTTGCAAATTTTGTTCCAGGCCACCAGAGCCCATTTGTTTTTTTTCCGAGTTGCCTTTCCATATGAATGATCGTTGGATAGTTCTGATTTTCTGGAGGATTCCTTTAGGGGCGGGCAAGATGGAAAGCAAATACTGCGGAATGACTTGCAGTATTGCTTTAGTGAGGACCAGTCTGCCCGCAAAGTTAAGGGCTCTGCGAGTCCAATGCCTGCATCTTTTCTCCATTTTCGCCAATATTTTCTCCCAATGATGCTTTTGCTAGGGTTTGGTCGTTAGAGGGGCTCCCAAATACTTAGAGGGAAAATTGCCCCGTCTAAATCCAAGAATATTAGAAAGATGCTTCTGAATGGCTAGATGAGTATTAAAGAAAAAAATGGTATATTTTGCATAATTAATCTCCATACCTGACGCTTTGCTGAAGAGGTCAAGAATATTCTTGAAATCCATAGCTTCTTTAACAGTTGGGGTGCCATGAAGCATGGTGTCATCAACAAACTGCTGGTGCGTTGTTGCTGGAATAGAGTGCAGAGGATGTAACCCTTTAATTTTGCCATCTTCTCTAGCTTTGTGAATAAGTCTGCTGAGCCCTTCCATAAGGATCACAAAGAGGAATGGGGAGAGAGGGTCTCCTTGCCTGATACCTTGAGAGGGGGAGAAGGGTTCTGAGGGGGAGCCATTGACCAGAATGGAAAATTTGGTGGATTTAATCAATGCTAGGACCCATTTGGTCCATTGTTTGTCAAAGCCAAAAGCGTTCAGAATGGCTTTCAGATAATTCCAGTTGACTTTGTCGAATGCTTTGGAGAGGTCCAGTTGCATTAACATACCTTCCATTTTCCTGGTCTGAAGAGTGTGAACCATCTCTTGAGCTAAGAGGATATTGTCCAAGATTTGTTGGCCCTCCACGTATCCTGACCGCTCTTCCGAAATTAATTCTGGAAGAATAGACTTAAGTCTCTTGGCTATAACCTTAGATATGATTTTATAGATCACATTACAAAGAGCTATAGGTCTAAATTTCTCGGGAGAGTTGGCTTCTTCTTCCTTAGGAATAAGAGCAAGGAAGGTGGAATTTAGCGATTTGAGAATGGAACAGGATCACCTGGAATCTTCAACAACTTCCCATACCTCTATTTTGATGGTGGACCAGCAAGCTTTATAGAAGTTTATAGTAAAACCGTCAGGTCCGGGAGCTTTTTCATTCGGCATACTCTTAACGGCTTCCTCCACTTCCTCCATTGAGACTGCTCTTAGTAAAGCAGTGTTTTGCTGAGTAGTTATGATGCGGGGTATAGCCTGAGCAAGATCCTCTATAGCCTTTGTTCTTTCTTCCTGCGTTTCCTGAGCTATATTATTGAAATGCCTGGTGAGCAGAGATGATATGTCCTTGTGGTTTTCAAGAGTTTCCCCTGCTTCATTATTGAGTCGAAGAATTTTGTTTGCACCTCTATAGTCTAGAGTAGATCTATGGAAAAACTTTGTGTTTTGCTCTCCTTCCTTGAGCCACTGGATTCTAGATTTCTGTCTCCAAAGAGTTTCTTCCTGTTGACAGCGAAGTTGCCATTGATTCATCAGTGCTTTTTCCTGTTCCTTTGAATCTTCACTAATATTCCCCGAGGTCCATAACTTGTGAATATGATCTAACTTGCTCTCTATGATGGATTTTTCCTGGAAGATGTTCACAAATTCTGTTGCATTCCATTCTTTAATTTTGCTTTTGATATGTTTTAGTTTGCTTTGGAGCTTGAACATTCTGGTTCCTCTTATGTCCAACGGTTCACACCACCATTTCTCCAACAATTGAAAAAAGTTGGGGTGCTGCAGCCAGAAATTTTCGAATCTAAAAGGCTTGTTTCTAGGAGTGCCTAGGAAGGCTGCCTCTAGAGAGATAGGCCAGTGATTTGATCCTCCACTAGGAAGAATGTCAGAGTCCACTGTGATGCCTTCAAGTAAAATACTTTCCGAGATAAGAAATATGTCCAATCGTGAAGCAATTAGTTTCTCTCCTCCTCTTCTATTGTTCCAGGTGAAGGCGCTGTTTTTGGGTAAGATGTCAACTAGTTTTGCAGTTTCAATGAATTCTGCAAATAGTTCTGCATCCTTATTGAGTCGTCCAATTCCTCCTTTTTTCTCCAAGAGAGAGGTTATCATATTAAAATATCCTCCCATTATTATCTTCGAGGTGAGATGTCTTAGCTTTAAACTCATAAGAGAATTAAGAAAATGAAATTTATCTTCTAACCTTTGTGGCCCATAGACATTTATACATAAGTAAGTTTCAGAGTTACCTATCATTTGAACTTCCATGGCTATAAACGATCCGGTTGCTTCCATGATCCAGGTGGATATTGGTGGCCACCTGCCAAGTCCATCTGGACCCCCATCATTGTCCCTTTCAGCATTTTCAGTTTCCTTAATTGTAGCACAACTTACTATTTTTAGCAGTTTTTCGGGTCTTGAACTTCCGGAGCCGTTTTGAGGCCCTAAACGACGTTTTTTTGGGAATCCAGGGGAAACATGGGTCCATACAATGGACCGATGTTGCCTGTTCCAACAATGATAGTGCTCGGATAGATCTTTCTAACGAGCTATCATACGCGTCAAACAGAGATCGTATGCTAAAGTTACGACCCCGGGAAGTTGATGTACCAACTTACCCCCAAACGGGGCCCACAGTTTGGCGTTTCATCTCCTAGGGTTAGGTTTTGGAATGTTAAGGGTTTTTCATTGTTCTCAACAATAAATAGGCCTTCGAGCCTCATTGTAACACAGTTCAGAGGCATGTAGCCATCACATCTCTTCTCAGAGATAAGCTACCATCGCCCTAGCTAGTTTATTTCCATATTTCTGATTGTAAGCATATTTTAGTATTTTCCATTAATGAAATGAAGTATTATTTCCGCTGCATATTTGTGTATATGGTTATCTCTGTAATTTGTTGCGTTCCTGTTTAAATCCGGATCATTCCATTGAGAGGATGCTTACTACCCTGGTGTCCCAGAGAGTGGTGATGCCTCCTTCCCATCCTTGACTGGCTACTTCTATGAAATCAATAGGTTTGCCTAATTTTTTGCTGATGTTCACCATGTGATTGGTGGCACATTTGGTTTCCTGTATGAACATGATATCTGGCTTTTCTCTTTGGAACTTTCTTTGGAGAAGTCTTTGCTTCGCTTGGCTATTGAGCCCTCTTGCATTCCATGAAACGATTTTCATTTATAACAAGAATTATTATTGGTAGGATGGGAAGGCATTGAGTGCCTTCATTTTGCCTGAGTTTAGCATTAGGATCCCCAAATCTTGCAGCACTTCCCCATTTGTTCTTCGTCCTCTTTTCTTTTTTTGCTTCAGACCTGTTGGATTAAGAGAGATGCTTTTAGAATGATTTCCTGTACCTGTTGCAATACCTAATCTTCTATTTTTCCTTTCTAATTCCGCCTTTTGTCTTGCGATGAATAGGTCGCTGATCTTCCCTAAATCTTCTTCTGGAACGTTTTCTAGTCCTTGAGCTTTCCAGTTTTCCACCATGACTGGGAGGTTCACCCCTTCCTTCTCTAGGGCTTCATTGAGCTCCATCTCGTCACTTCCACCATCACTGGTTAGCATATCAGTGTCTTCATCATGTTCTTCTTCAGGCTCGTGCATTTGGGCTTTAGTACTGATTTGATTTTCCTCCCCTTTCTTCGTGTTATGGTCTTGCTGGTCCTTTTGTTTCTCATTTCGCTGCTTTTCCCCGTTTGTTCCTTCTGAGTCTGTGTCTGTTTCCAGAATGCTGAAGGTGTTGATGGTATTACTTGGCTCTACCCCTGTTCTGTTTAATCTTCTCCTGTTAGCTCTTTGTCTTGCTTTTGGTTTTGTGAAGATTTCTTTTCTCTTTGTTGCTTGCACTGTTTTGAGATCTTCTTCTGTGTTGTTTAAAGGACAGTCTCTGACGAGGTGGGCGTGTTCATGACACTTTCTGCATTGGAATGGGATTTTCTCATAATCAATGGCTTGAAAGTAGTCCTCATCTCTAAACTCCAGCCATAAGCCTTCATGCAGAGCTCCTGAGACATCCATCTCCACACAGATTCTCGCGCATGAGGTGTACCTTCGTTGTATTGTTGCTTCTGAGGCTTTGATAAAGGTTCCTAGACGGTCTCCTATTTGTTTGATCATCGCTAAACCCCAATAGTCTATTGGAAGAGAGAATAGTCGGATCCACACAGGAACCTGTGTGAAGGTTTCTTTTTCTGGAACAAAGTTTGTTTTCCAGGGTCTCATGTAGAGTCCCGCTGAAGCAAAGAAATAGGGTCCCCCATCAAAAACCCTGTCCTTATCCTCTAAGTTCGTAAAAACAACAGTAAAAAAAACCTTTTGCTCCTAGGTGTAGTTTGATATCACCTTTAGGTTTCCAGTGCTGCTTGATCCATTGACAGAGGGCACGTTCCGTTGGCCACAGTCCCATGAACTTGCATATGACTGCAGGTTCTGACATGTGTTCTCATTGGGCTTGAATCTCCGGATCTGTGCAAACTACTCTGAGGGTTTCCTTTTTCTTTGGTTTGCATGCTCCTTACGCTGCATTGTTGGTGCTAGGATTTGAGGATGTTTGTTTTTCCTTCTCTTCACGCACTCGTTTCCCTGCATCTTGTTCTTCCTCTTCCTCTGTTTGGGTGTTTATTGAGCCTGTAGCCCTTTGGTCTGCATCTGCTCTTGTGTCCCTGTTCTCCTTGCCATTAATTCCTTTGTCTTTCTTTTTTGAGTTGCTTCTTGTCTCTGTTTGCATTTTCTGTTCCCTTTCTTTACTAGTTCCGCTGGAGTCCTTATGTTCTCCATAGCCCGTGATTTTTAGTCCCTCCTGCGCTTTCTGTTTATGCATGACAATTTGTTTGAAGGATGGGGTCCCCGTGGACCCCCGTTTACCATTTGTCGGGTCAGTCCACGACCTCTGCGTAGAAGATCTGCTAATTTGTCTCTCTGCGTTGCTAGAACTGACTATGGGTTTGCAGGTTTGAGGCGTTAAACCCTAGACCTAGAGGTTGCAGACGGATCGCCAGAGCTCAGTTAAAAAGTTAATCATTTAACAATCAACAAACCTATCACATTACTAGACACTTCCATTTCTACATTATTCTAACAAGGAAATCAAGTCATGCACATATATTATATTATATATACTTGCTCCATTTGCACAATTATATATATAGCAAGGTCACCAAAGCTCTATCCCATTTTCACTCTGGTAGGGAATTTTAACATTTTAAGCCGAACTAAATTTGAAGGACGGGATTACAACCTTGAATCATAGGGTTTATATAATATTTCATAATATGATGAGCTAATTTTAGAAGCATAATGATATATTAATTTAAAATAAATTTATAATTTAGCTAATTTTTATGATTTTGTTTTTTTAGCAATGTCAAATATACCATGAAGTCAATGTTTTCATATTTATTATGGATTGATGTTTATAGGGATTTTCCAATTATTTAATTTATATAAATAAACTAATATGATATAAAAGTTTAATAAATATTTAAAATTTAATAATAATAAAAAATGTGTGAAGGTTTGTCTGTTCATTATGATATTAAAAAGTTACATCTGATATGTCATTGCCTTACTAGTCTGCTTGATGGGAAACCACACTAGTATCACAAATTTAGAGTTTGGGTTTGTTGAGGTTTTTCCTTACAAAAACATTTGACATGACAAAAACTATGCTATGAGTGTGTTGAGGATAGACACACAAGTCTTCTCTCAAGGATTTCTAATCTATGATATGCATTGACACAAAATTTGAGTTCTTAAGACTCGAGACTACAGAGTTGACCATAAAAGTCAGTCTTTTATGATTGACCACCCCTTGGCTAGTGTTCCTACACTGCTCTGTCCCCAAGCTTGTGCATCCTTTGTGTTTCTAGCCAG
This sequence comes from Pinus taeda, assembly GCA_000404065.3. Lineage (NCBI taxonomy): Eukaryota > Viridiplantae > Streptophyta > Pinopsida > Pinales > Pinaceae > Pinus > Pinus taeda. The sequence continues at coordinate 54,974 of APFE030679424.1, forward strand.
AAAACTTAGGAGGTTTCTCATGCCAGTCTATTGTTACCTTGGTAGAAAGATTGAAGTTGTTGTTATTTGTCATGCTCGAATTCACCACCATTATTACCTTGAGAGAAAGAAGTGGTTGTTACCTTGGGGGTCATTGTTAAGATTGAAGCAACTATTACCTTGAAAATTGATGTTAAGATTGAAGTTGTTGCTACTAGTTATGAAAATGAATTGAACCAATGCAACATTCATTCGGCGATGACACAAGATGAAGCCAGTGATGCGTGCCACCGAACACTCCTGTGTATTGTTCCAAAACATAATTATATGATCATGCCTCTAATCCATACCAATTGCAGTGCACATTACTCTAAGGAAAGATCCTAGACCGTTATGGCCTTACAGGAACTTCACAACTAATCTGGAATGGAATGAGACCATTAATAGGTGATTCGAGGGCCATTTGAATCCAATGCATAATTGGCAAGGTGATCTGTTAGCTTGTTGCATGTGCCCAGATTTGGTGGAGGAAAAAGGTAACCCTTTGAATGTGAAACTCAATTCGCTAGCTCCCTGAGATATTGGATAATGTTGTGCCATGCTATCCTTTTTCTAGAATGGATATTATGAGCTTTGAATCGCCCTCAATCAGGGATTGATGAGTCTGTAATCACAAAGCAACTTCTAGACCTTTTTCCAGGCCCCATAACTCGACCTCATTGTTGGTGGTTATTCCCACTTTTCAAGCATAAATATGAAGAATGTGCCATGTACTGTCTCTGAGGAATCCCCCATAGCTGGGCAGGCCTAGGTTTTCCACGAGAAGCCCCATCAAAGTTAAGCTTAGTGAAGCCCTCATGGGGAGGGGACCATGAAATGGGGTTGTTGTCCTTGATTGTGATCAAAATTTCCTAAGAACGTAAGGATGAGGGATTGAATCCCAAGGCCTTTGGGATATTTTTCTCTACTAGAGGACACCCCCAGTCTCGGGGAGCCCACAATGTGGAAGCTATTGTTTCACAAATTTGCTCAAGGATCTTGTTCCAAACATCTTCTAGAGAGGCTGTGGTGTTCTTGAATATTCAAGCATTCATTTCTTTCCATAGATTCCATGTTAGGAATCCTGACAAAATATGTCAAGCCCTGTTAAGAATTGGGTTTTTATATGGGAGGTTGGTCCAGTTCTCAACAAAGTAGTGATTGAATGCAAAATTAGATCTTATTTTTGGAAAATAATGGTAGTCAGGGCCCAAATTTTTGAAGAAAATGGGCATGTTATGAAAAGATGATTGATGTCCTTTGCTTACGATTTACACAACATACAAATTAAGGGGCCATTGAATCCTCTTCTTTGAAGTTTTTCCCAAGTGAGCATTCAAGATTTCAATAATAACGGGAGAAAGAAAGGGATTTTGGGCCAGTTGTTGAGATTTCAAAGGTTTTTCCATATAGGATTAGACCCATCCATTGGGATTGGAGATAATATTCTGCAAGCATCCTTTAAGTAGTAGACTACAACTAGCCTATAGCCCCATCTTTGTAGCCCCATCTTAGTACATCTAGATCTATTTGTACAACTATGTTCATGGACGCTAATTCTTGCTAAAGGATTTGTCGCTCTACTTCATAATTTGTACCCTAAAATAAAATGTGGGATTTTTAGGGACATCAGGTTGTATGCGTACTGTTTGGATCTCAAAAATGTGCCACTGTTGTTAGCTCATGTTGTTGTAGATGATGCTAAAACTGCAGAGTGTTTGGAAAAGTGGAGAGCTTGGGCCATTGGCTCCATGAATCCTCACATAATAGTGCAGAGTGGCCATTGTGCACCTCCTAGATACTGTGATCATGAACAAGTGACTTTTTATTCTAGGCCACATTCTAGATGTGCAATCCCTTGGGGACTTTGGGAATCCGGTTAATCTATGAGAGGGTAAGACATTGTCGATGGATTTTTGAGCCAATGCCACTAGTATTTTTGCATTAAGGGCCTAACTTAGGATTTTAGGATCTCTTAGCCCCATCCCTCCAACAACTTTTTGATGGAACAATTTATCCTAGGCTACCAAGACCCTTTTTCTTTCTAGAGTGGTCCCTCTCCAAAGAAAAGATCGTTGAAGGTTGTGGAGTTTGGTGAGGATATATTTTGGGGCTACGAGGGTAGAGAAAAGGTAGGATGGCATGGATTGAAGGACGAATTTTAACAGGGTGAAGTGCCTAGTAAAGTTAAGGGCCCAAAGGTCTAGCGAGAAAGATTTGCTTCAATTTTTAATAGTATTTCTTCTGAAACCTGATGAAGATCGTTGGAGGTCAGAGGAGCCCCAAGATATTTGGATTGAAGGGAACTCTTTTGAAAGACAAGGACATGAAAGATGTGAAGTTGGAATACCAAGGGGGTATTGAAAAAGAAAATATGGGACTTTCCCTTGTTGATTTCAGTTCTTGAAGCAACGCTAAAAGTGGCTAGAATGTTTTATAAGGCTAGTGATTCATTAATTATAGGTAAACCCATAAGAAAAGTGGCGTTCACAAATTGTTGGTGGGTGGACCGATGATGAGGAGTACCCAAGGGGAGACCCTGAAGACATTGGTGATGCTTAGGTGGTGTAGAGCATACTTGATCAAGAGGCTTAAGCCTTCCACTACAAATAGAAGGATATAGGCAGAGAGTGCATTCCCCTATTTAATACCTCTAGAGGGAGTGAAGGTAGTGGAGGGGGAGCAAGCCATATTCCTTGAGAACATGATAAATAAATTTCCATCTTACCTTGTCGAATGCTTTAGACATATCCAACTTTATTAGCATTCCTGGATGCCTTGATGTGCATAGAAAGTAGATGTTCTTTTGAGCCATAATCATGCTATCTAAAATATATTGACCCTCAACATAACTTGTCTGCTCTGGAAACATTAAACCAAGGAGAAGAGGCTTGAGCCTAATTTCCATTGTTTTAGATATTATTTTTAAATGACATTGCATAGAGTGATTGGGCAATAGTTAGTTGGGGAGGAATCCTTAATCAATTTAGGCATTAGGGATATAAAATTTGCATCGAAGGTTGAGAGTAAGGAGGTCATTTTCCACCACTTTCCATACATCCCTTCCCATGATACTCTATCTGGCTTGACAAAATTCCATTGTGAAGCCATTTGGCCCAGAGGCCTTGGTTCTTTGAAGACTCATGACAACTTCCTCAACTTCTTGCAGTGTAATTTCCCTTAATAACATGTCATTTTGTTCTGGAGTGACCAATTTTGGGATATGCTGAATAATTTTTTGTATATTTTCCCTTATGTGGGGAATGGGTTATATCAGGAGAGATTGCAAATGTTGAGAGAGGGCTTGAGCCATTTCATTGTGATCCTCTACATATATTTTTTTGAAGTATTCAAGCGATTGATGTGATTTTGAAGGCAATAGTTGACCATTGATCTGTGAAAGAATTTGGAGTTGCGTTCCCCCTCCTTGAGCCATTTTACCCTTGAATTATTCTTGTAAAGAATTTCTTCTTATGCCAATGTTTTTGTTAGTCGTTGGTGTAGGGCAATTTCCTTTTCCTTTAGTATTTCACTTCTACTTTCCGATATGATAGTTTACTGCACTTGCTTCATTTCTTGTTCGAGTTTGAGCTTATCTTGAAATATATTCCTGAAATCTTCATTATTCCATGTTTTTTACTTTTGTTTTAGGAATCTCAGTCACTGCTGAAATCTGAATTATATGCTCCCTTGAATTGTTGCAGACTCCTTCCACCATGCTTCTAGATTTGTTAAAAAATTGGGATGACTCAACCAAAAGGCTTCAAATCTGAATGGCTTATTTCGAGGTGATGAATTCCAACCCAATTATAGCTCAATGGCCCAATGGTCAAAGCCATGGTTGGGAAGTATGGTGGCTTGAATATTTATTCTTGATAGGAGTAGAGATTATGTGATGAGGTAATGACCCAATTTGGATGCCACCTGGTGAGATCCGCCTCTTATGTTGTTCCATGTATAAATTCCATTGCTTGTTTCCATATCTATTAGCTCACAAATATTAATTAATGAGTTGAAGATTGAGGCATCTTAATTCAACTTTCTGACTCCACCTTTCTTATTCTAGAAGGATCTAATCATATTGAAGTCTCGAACAATGATTCACTCTTTATGATTAATGAGTCTCCCTGTTGTGGACAGGTGAGCTAGAAACAACCTTTTGTCTTGCGAAATGGTTGGTCCATAAACATTTGAAATGAAGGTTGACTGGGATGAGCCTATTGGATGAAAAAATGTTGTGAGGATTCAAGGAAGGGAGAATGAATCTATGAATGTGACTGTTGATGGGTTCCATATGATCATTAGACCTCTGTAGGCTCCCCTTGCATATTGGGCTATATATTCACTATTTTCCAGAAGGTTCATATCATATTTTCTAGTTGTTGCTATGTACATTTTGTTTCTTGCAACATTAGTATATCACGCTTTTCCTTAGAGACTAGGTTTTTTAGGATCCAGTGCTTAGATCTATTGTTTAGACCTTAAAATTTCCAAGAAATGAGCTTCATCATTAATATTTGGGAATGGAGGGGAAGATGGAAGTCATGGGTCCACTCTGCCTGAATTAATTAGAAATTCCCCAAGATACCATAAGAATTAATTGTTTTATTTTTTTCCTTTCCTTTTCAGCTCCCTCGTAGAGAGTGAATGGTCTTGAGGGAATTGTGTTTTATTCCTTGCAAAGAGAAAGAGGACGAGGGGGAGAGAGAGGTACTTGATCCATTAACTCTATGCAAGAGCAAGTATTTATGGCAGAGACAAGCCCTCAATGATGAGTATATTTGATCTTCCAGAATAGTTGTTAGATGTGTCATTTTCCATTCCTCTACTATTTTTGCAAGTCCATGTCTTGTAGCTCCAGATCTAGAAGTTCTTTTTCCTCCATTGGGGATGGGAGTTCTTTTTTAACAATATTTGCATCATTGTGTTCTTTTGGGGATTTCTTGGTCATATCTTTATGGCCATATTTTGATTCTCCTTTTGAGGGTTGGTTCATGGGCGTTGCACCTTCATCGTTGCCTTGGTCTTGAGGTTTTCCTCTCCGTCTTGTTGTAAGACTATGTATCTATTTCCATGTTGGTTGTTTGGGGGCGGTGTTGTTACCCCACCTTCAAGCTGACCTTTTTATGAATGTTATTGTCTTGAAGCCATCATCTTGAGTCGATTGATTGGTTGAGGGGTTGCTTGCATCCACTTGCATAAGATTTTTGGACAATATCTAAAGAGATGACTGTAATCATGGAACTGTCTGCAGTGAAAATTGATTTGTTCATAGTCGATGGATTACTCCTATACTTCTTCTACACAAATTAAATGAATACTTATTGGTAAAGGCTTGGTGAGGTCCATTTAAACATATAAACGAGCATAAGGCTGTAACTTCCAGCATTGGTGATATCATAGAGCATCACAAATTTCCCTAGTATGTTTCCTATATGAGCCAGGATTTCAGAGTCCCAACACTCTTGAGACAAAGAATATAATCTAATCCCAAATGGGTTGACCAATGGATTATTTTGTCTTTTTTGCCACCCCACTATTATATTATAACCACACATATATTATATTATTAAGGATTCATATAATTAGTTTCGTTAGCTACATTGATATTACTTATATCTTGATTATTAGTATATTAATATATTCTTTTCAACCATTAATTTATTACTTTAACTATTTTATTTTTATTCTAAACCATCTTCATTTGTTACTTGTGTTTAACATGCTTTCCACATTTACAAATTTTGAGTATTAGATTTTGTAACTAAACTACATACTACTTATTCCCTTGTCTCCTCTTCCAGAAAATAACAACACAAATCATCGAAAATGTTATTTCGCCAATACTCTCTACGTCAAATTATGTTTAACCACTACTACAAACTATTAATCTCAACCCTATTCACTTGATCCAAAGTTTGACCTTAAGATATCATACTTCCATCTCTTACGAAACTCATATGAAATGAATTATACTTCCAATGGAATTCAATAACCTTGTCACATTAGGCCTGTTAGCACTCCTCAGTGTCCCAAGGCTGAGAAATGAGACCGGCGGAGGTAACCTCAAACCAAATTTGGATTCGGTAGCTAGCCCTACCAAATCAAAGAGGTCTATCTCAAGAATCTCACAGCCTTTGAAGTGACTAGAGAGGGAATCAGATGTTAGGCTAGATATTTAGCTCACTAGGGTTTGATTTTTAGGGTTTGTTGGATGAAGTTCAAAGGTTTGGGAACTAGGCTAGGGTTTCAAATGATAAATTGCAGAGATATAATGGGGTAAGGTAGGTATGCTCAGTGACAAAAGTAGGTTGTCATGGTGGTGCAGGGATGAAAGGTAGAGGATCGAAATGAGCATGTAACCATGAATTCATTCATCAGAAGAAATAGCATTAGCATGAAAATCTCATCAAAATAGAGCATATAACTCATGAATTTTGTTTAAACACTGATGAGATGATCACAATAAATCATAGATATGGTTGGAAAGAGAAATATATATTCAATTTAATGATAAAAAAAAGAAAAACCAATTTCATAGAATCATACCACAAGAATCCCAAGATAATAGTTGCAATTGTTTGTTGTATCATTGCAAGAAAGTGTACACTAGCTCCAATTAATGATTATCAAACATCCAACCCTCTCTATGACATAGATCAGGCTACATATAGATTAAAAACCACTTCCCCCTCTTAGGGGTTGAATCCGTCAAGATAGGAATAATTTACATCTTTTTCTCTAACCAAACCTAAAACTAGGGAGGTTAAGAAACAAACTCTCCATTTAGGATTGACTGACTTTACTAGCATTAATGACCATCATAATTGCATCAAATTTACATTTACACACCCTATTACACCTAGTTACATCATCTAGAAACCCAAATTGACTAATTACATTATGGAAAGTCAAGTTCGACTCATAAAAACAAAAAATGACATTGCTGATAGAAGCACAACAAATTTCCTCAAAAGCACAGTGTGGAATTTGTAGGAAAATTTGAGGGGGTTTTCTTGGTCCATTTGTTGATTTGGAAACTGGTGATGGTAGCTTAGTGTGTCTACTTGCCTCCTAAAGTGTTAAACCTATAGAAATCCCCTTTGTAGGCCTCCAAAAATCACTTTTCCCAAGACTACTCCAGAAGCGTAACATGGGGTCTGAAACAGTGCCAAAAACCTGTTTTTGAGCATTTTTTTGACTTTTCCTTCCAACCTGTGCACTAACATGGAAGCCCGGGTACATATTTGACTTGTACTCACCAAAATATATCCAATCATGCAATAAATTCAACATTCAGAGGTCCTGCGAAGAAGCACAACATGAGTTCGATACGCTTCTGTACATCGCAAACTTGCCAAAATCCCTAAAATTTCAAAAATTGACAAAAATTCTTCAAAATCGCTTGAAATTTATTTCTTTGACTGCTTGGGTGATGGGTTATACAATCAAGGATGCATCAGAAAGTAGATCCAAGTTGTCTCTCTTCCTTAGCTTCATTAGGGTTTTCCTTAGCCTCTTTTTCATGTTTTTATACCCTAATTTGAGAAACCATGTTTCTTGTGTAGTAGTGCCTTGCCATATGCCTCTAAAGCTTGGTGTTGCTGTTAGGCTTCTTCAGAAGCATATCCAAGTGTTCATTAACCCTGCCAAGCCACAACTCCTTGTCTTTCTCAATCTCATATGCAATGGTGTCTTCAAAGTCTTGCTGACCTAGTAGAGGAGATGGTTCACTCCCTAGTGCTTCCTTTCTTTTTAGTCCTCTAGACTTTGGCCTCCTTGGCTTGATCTAAGGCCCCTTATCTTCAAGCTGCTTATCATATGTTCACACTCCTACCTTTATCATCATCTGCTACCAAATCAACCTTAGGTTTAGAAGGGAAAAATTGATTTACCTTAAGTTGCATGTTCTCCTGCTCTAAGAATGCAATCATGAATTTTGCTTTTGCCAAGTCATCCTTAATCTCTCTGATTTCTGCCTCTTTCTCCTTTATGATTTTATCAAGTGACTCGTCTTCCTTTTGTATTTCTAGGTATTCCATGTCATCATCAAAATGTACTTGTTCTTTCTCATGCAAAGGTGCCTCGTGTCGATGTTCTGATGTTTCTTGTCCAACTGTAGTAGGTTGATCTCTTTTCTCACTACTTGGAGAAAACACAAGCCTCTTTCCTTTGCTATATGTTTTGGTCACCTTAGCCCTAGGTGTATTTTTCACTAATTTTCTTGTAGAGCCAACTTCTTGTGGCTTTGGTGATGGTGATGGTGTACCTTGGCTGCTAGGTTGACTAGTAGTAGGGAAAAGTGAAGCTGGTTGTATGAATGCCTCCGAAGGCATGCTGATCTCTGAAAGCTGATGGAGGACAATGAATTTGACCAAGCCATGGTGAAACAAGTTATATTGATGATCCTTCCCTTTACTCTGTGCCTTCTCTGTCATCTTGATAAGGCTTCTATACAAAAAATGAGGCAAGTTTAGAGGTTTGACTGCTATGAAGTGCATTAGGAGCCTTATGTGGTACTGAAAAAAGTCTTGAAAACCTTCTTTCACAGGTAAAGTACCTTATTATCATCTTCATTAATGGATCATACCTATCAAGCAATTGTCTAAAGGGAAAAATATGTTTTGGAGCATCCCTATAACGTGGCTTTAGGAAAGTTTTGTAGTTCTCAATGTCTAAATCCATCCTTTTAAACCAGATTTCTCCATGATTTGAAATACCTGTAGCTATGGAAATGTAATCTTATGAAATGATGAAATCTACCCTGGCAATGTTGGCATTATCCTTCTTAAAATTGGTGGCAAAAAGGCTTACCAATTTGGCATGGAAACCTGCCTCCTAAATATTTTCACAAAACCTAGACAACCCACACCCTCCAAGGCTTTCCTAATGAAAGGTGACGCCATGATTTCTTTGATCTATGATGGCTCATACCTGGAAAGTTTCCCACCCTTATTATACTTTTTCTTCTCAGTGTCACTGTTTCTAGTTTTCATGGTTAAAACCCTAGGTAAGTGGGAAGGAAAGGGATAGGGTACGACTGCAAGACAAGGGACAAGGGATTGTGGTGTTTGAGGAATGGAATGGAGGGGTTAGTGAGCGTGTAAATTTATGGGAAAATTTTAAGGGATAAGGATAGATGTTAGGGAGTGTAGCGAAGTGAGAATTCTTAAAAACAGTGGGGGGAAGGTGAGAAAATGAGAAAAACACTGTCCTAGCCTGGGAAACTGTCAATGGGGCAACCTAGGCTAGGGTTTGTAGGGGAATGTCGGATATGAAGGGGAATAGGCAAGGGAACAGTTTTAGGTAAGTATGAAAGGTGTAGGTGAGTGTAGGGGAGAAGGAAACTTAGGGTTTTACCACTGATTTGACACAAATTCACATGGAAATGAAACCCTAGGAGAGGGAATTCCACTGAAATTTTTTGAGAAGATAGATGCAAGAGAATAATTCAAACTGATACTTACTTGTCCAAAAGGTATTGAAAGCCCTAACTTTCTGAGATGAAACCTCGTGGATGGTTTCTTTTCCTCCAATTCGAAAATGCAACAATGAATAGAAGAAGCGTAGCGTAGGAGGGTAATTTAGGATTTCAAGGAAGAATTTGGTTGCTATGAAGGCTGGAATGTAATTCGATGGTGGAGAGCTCTTATGAAAGTGAAATTAACAATTTGAATGCTCTGAATGGTCTTTTATAAGCTCGAGGTCGATTTTTGCTTAAGTCATGGAGGTGACATCATTGATCTTTTTGAGAAATGATGTGATGTGACTGCATGATGATCTTATTTGAAATGAAATGTTACCTTTTCCTTTATTCCTTTTTTTCCTAAGTTTCTAACTCCATTTAATGATCACTCAAATGATGAGCATGACTCCTTTTGCTTTAAATGAATGGCATTATGATGACAAATGAAGTGGAAACCTAGACCATGACCTAAACAATGACATATTAACCATTTCATGACCTAAAACACCTAAATGAAGACATGACCATGATGAGCGATGAAGGCTATGAGTAGGTGGAGGGAGTAGAAGTGACCTAGACACACCAATGAATGATCAAGTTTTATTTGAAAATTCATTTTGAAACTATAAAATTTTGACCTAGGACCCTATCAACTATATGAAACAGTACATTTGATCACTGGCGACTCATAGACACTAACAAGGCCCACTTTATAAGGCTTCCATTGTACATGTTAAAAGATGGACATCTTCATCTATTGGCACATCAATGTAAGTTCATATCATGCTTCCATATAAAACTTTACATATATCTACCCTGAGCTACTTTCCATTCTAACAGTTGTTGCTATGATTTTTATTTACATTATAGGTTTATCACGCTATTGGAATTTGATATCATTTCTCTGTTTGCACCTTTGGATGGAAATCCAACAAATTTGTCTATCTTTATCAGTTGTCAAGAAGATACTCCCTTTTCCTCGAATCAAGATCATCCATTGAAAAGGAACTGCCCCTTTCCTCACTTTCCCTGCTCATCCATCACTCGACACTCTATATTCGCATCAGAGCACTAAACCCTTACCATTTAAATTGGTCCATAAAAGGATGTGCACAAATAAAGAAACCTCTTTGTAAATTTCAAAAGAAACAAGGCTATGACAAAGTCTTCGTCTTTGACCTCTTTGATGTTGAAGGTGGAGAGATACATATCACTCGCTTTAATGACGACGTCAACTCTTTCTTTGATAAATCCATCCTAGACATGTTTATATTTCCTCAAAAGGAAATTTAAAATTGGTTAACAAGTAGTATGTTTACACTCGTCAATGATAATTAACTTCGCGAACCATTGCATCCATCCTTAACTAATTCTCCTCTAACCACATAAAAAATAAAAATAAAAAATTGACCTAGAAGGTGGGACCCTTCATCAAGGAAAGCTCTTGGGTTATAAGATCAGTATCAATATTAAGGTTGATGAATGGAAATTTTTTATGAGTCTTCATTGCATGTGTCACATGAATATATAGACATGGCATTTTTTAAAGGCTAAAAGGCCTTGTTTCCTATAAAGCATTTAAGCTTCATGTACATGCAGTGGATATATTTGGTGGATAAACTATTGATAGTTATATGTTCACATGGTCTAATAAGTGGTATTGGGCTTGGAATGATTGTTGAATATATGTGTGTGTGTATGTGTGGGGTGCATGATCCTACGTAGCCTTGGCTGGTAAGAATGAAGGCATACATTATATTGTGTACTTTCAAGTTTTGATATAAGACATTATTTGAACAAGTAATGCATACTAAAATTAATATATATATGCATACGTTATTATAAAACATGTGGGCATATGTTACAGATTGAACTTTAAAGTTCGTAGAGGTGTAATATTTAATTTGAATTTCAAACATGTAATAATCATTGAATCTATTATACAAAACACATGTATATAGATTATGAGCCTATGCATGTTCTTTCGGGAGACAAAGACATTTGTTATGGTCCTAAATTTTTCATTGAACAATGATGTGTGTTTCACACAATAAATTGGTTTTACACAATACACATATGTACCTTACCTATACTAAAACCCTGACACGATACTGCATAGTATAATGTTTGAAGTTTAATGCTTTGTAGTTACGATGCCTTATTCATCCACCAATTATATTCATAATGGTTGACAATTGTCGGAAAATATTTTTTTACCTTTAGTTTTAATTCATATATAGCATAACCAAAGAAAGATTATTAATGTCAGAGATTAATCATATGATTTTCATAATGACATTCCCTCTATTATGCCATGCCATTCCTTCATTGGCATTGATCCTTTCTCGTTGGCTCATTCCTATTGGGTTACACCTTCCAAACATGTGACTAGGCATAATGCCTTAACATATTGTATTCTACCACCCTGTATCTCATTTTTCATTGGAATTAACTCACCTCCTCTGATTCACTTGCTTCACTTGCTTGCATTTACTTCTCCATTATGCCTCGACCTTGGTTTTCTGTCTTCGTCTTCATTTTCGCTCCATGGGATCTTGAGAGAAGACTCTATAATTTTGTATGTTCACCTACTTTGGAGGAAATGAAAGGTTATTGGATTTCAACAGAGAAGAACAAACTTGGGATTTCTTCAGTGCAGACAAGGTTTTTGGTCTTCCACTAATTAATTTCACATGTATGTTTCAATAGGGCCTCTGTAGTTGATGAATGTTATTATGAAAATCATACGATTAATCTCTGACATTTGGTATATTGTAATACGTGTGATAATGTTGCAGACATTTTCAATAAGCCTCTTGGAAAATCAAGTTTGAAATGTTTAGGGAGATGTTAGGCATATTTGTGAACCCCTTCTCCATTAAGGGGGAGTGTTAGAGATAATGGAGAATATCTTAGAATAGTGAGTTGGTTCACAAGACCTCAGGATAGGAATTAGTTTCTATTTTTTAGGTTATGGTTCTAACTTCCCTAAATCTGTGATTACTATATATTGTGTAATGTACATGAGCAATGTAGAGCGTTCTACAAAGTCAAACTCTCCTGGTTCAAACTCTCTTTCGTAGAGATGACCAGTGGGTTTCATTTCATTTAATATACAACATTGCATTTTTATCATTTCAGATGCCTTGTAACTTGTTCTCTATCATTCATGCATACAAATGACGATATACTTGAGCATCTCGTAGCGAAATGTCCTCTTCTTGAAAATTTGACAGTTCAACACTATGTAGGGTTGAGCAATGTGAAAAATTTTGTAGACAATCTCAGGTGTCTCAATATTATTGGAGTTGAGGATAAAAGCTCGGTGACAGTGGATTGCCCAAATCTGGTAAATTTCGTTGTGCATGATTGTCCTAGGATGTCAATGTTGGAGCTCAAGTCTTGTGGGTCTCTGCATTTGTCCACGACGAAGCTTAATGTCCTTATAGGCCTTTATACTGCAAATTATCTGAAGAAAGTTTCCCTTCATGGGCTCAGTACACAAGCTCCTTCTCTCGCAGTTTTGGAAAATTTGGTCTCTCTTGAAGAACTCTCAATAGAAAGTAAATGGTGTGTAAGGTTAGTAATTATCTTGCTCATAGTATCTATGTTAAAGTGTTTAAACACCATTATTCTATTTAAAAGTGAGATTTATCACACCAAGTTTGGATTGCAGAACTACGCTGCAACACTAGAGGCATCAGATTGGACACATTCACTCTAGACTCCGAAAAAGGTGTACTTAAAGGTTTCAAATTTTGATGATAGAGGAAATTGTTGTGTTGGGTTACTTTTTAAAAAGTTCCCCTTTGCTACAAACAATGACTCTTACACTGCCAAAATGCTCCCAATATACTCATGAGTAGAGCTTCCTCAAACAACTTTTGGCTTTGAAAAGACCTTGTGAAACAAGCGTATATATTGCAGAAAAACAGGAGTAGTACTGCCATAGATGCCTTTTTATGCCTTATTTCTAATGGATAAAAATATGTTATATGGAGAGTAAACTGATTTTTGGGGTCATACGTTTAGATACCGTTAGAATTTGATGGAAAATACTTTCTCGCATTTTGTCCCTCTTAACTGGAATTTTCTCCCTCTCAAGTGTAAATACCAAGCTTATGTAATCGTTATTGCTAATGGTTTTTCACCGTATAAAATGTGTACAGTGAAAATTCCCAACTACATACTAATCACATCCATTACTATGAAAACAAAGCATAATTCAAAATTAGTATCATTTATATTTTTTTTATCGTGTGCTATCCTCCTCTGTTACTTTTTGACTGCGCGCAAGCATTTAAGCTGTTTCACCTGGTTCTATTTTGGGTATGAATTGTTCATGTGTTATTGTTGGTCCTATTTTAATATGAATTTAGATAGCCTATGTTAGTAATGTGGAAGATTCATATTAGCAATGTAATAATCTTAAGGGATCATCTGTCCTGATGATGAGACTAGTTTTGTTGTGGCTGAAAACTTTGGCCTTGAGTTGATTTATTTTTGACACAACTTATGGTCAACTAGATTAAATATCTTCTTGGTGTTTTATATTTTGAAATGACATATATATAGTGTTATAATATGCTTACAATCTGAGATGCCTTAGAACATCTCAGATCAAACAGTAAAACCAACATAAATAGTGTTGAGATTTTCGGTTTTCATAAATTAGGCAAAAATCTCAAGTGTATGACAACAATAGGATTTGTTGCTATATTAGCTCTATTTTGTTGGGAGAGAGTTAATGTATCCTATATTTGAGAGGATTTATGAGTCAGTTAGATTCTCTTGGCTATAAAATATATGCCCGTACAGATATTGGATGAGAGTTAGTGAGTGTGAGGAAATAATTATTTTGTAATCTCCTGATTAATAATAAGATTGTCGATGCTTTTGTTTGGTGGACATAGCCCAGATTGGTTGGGTGAACTACGTTAAATCATTGTGTTTATGTGTGTATGTTTTATACTGTATTTTGTCTTTGAGTTTCCATTGCACGTTGTTATGCTTCAACAATTGGTATCAGAGTGTGTTGGAGCGAGTGCATGCAGGTGAACGGATAGCTGTAGGTGGAGTTTTTTCGCGTTTTGGCGATTGGTGCGAGTTCTGATGAAACAGTCGCGCCAGAAATATCCAGTGAACGGATTGGCGCGGCTAATAGGGGAATAACAGCGCCAATCGGCACGGATCCGGCTTAATTAATCGCGCCAGGGAGCCCAGATCTCGATCGACACATATCTGAGGCGAAAAGTCGCGCCAATCGGCCCATTACTTAGAGCGTTTTCATTCTCGGCGCGAATCGTCTGTTGTGCTGGTCGTGCCAGAGCGCCAACCGAGAACTGTGATGGTAAAACTGCAACTGTTCATTTGATTTTTTATTTTATAATTGCAGTTTGTACAACAGACTGATTTTTTAATAGAATAAAGATAGTACAGTAGAAGGCGAAGGCATTTCTTATTAGTTTTTGATTGGATTGAATAAAAAATTAGAATTTGGAGATTGTTTTTTTGGTTGATACAATATGGCGAAGACTCAGAGTGCTCGTTTTGAGATCGAGAAGTTTAATGGCAAAAACAATTTCGAGATCTGGAATGTGAAGATGTACGATCTTCTTGTCCATCATGGTGTGGCAAAGGCGTTGATGGGTAAATCCAAACAGCCTTACAACATCACAGATAATGAGTGGGCCGAGATGGATGAAAGAGCAATAAGTGCTATTCGACTGTGTTTGGCAGATGATGTCTTGTTTAATATCGTGTCGGAGACAACAGCTGCTGGTTTGTGGACGAAACTGGAGAAACTGACATCACCAAATCCTTAACCAATAGGATTCTCCTGAAGCGACAGTTGTACAGTTTGCGAATGAAGGAAGGTACATCGATTGCTGATCATTTGAATGCTTTTAATACTCTTCTAGTGCAATTACAAAGTATAGAAGTAAAAATTCAATCCGAGGATAAAGCTATTACTTTATTGTGCTCGTTGCCTGAGTCATGGGATCATTTTGTTACTTCTATAAGTCT
>APFE030679424.1:76843-119440 GCA_000404065.3 Pinus taeda
AGGTTTTTTCTCATGCTTTCTGTGAATGGCCCGGGTGAATTTTATCTTACACCCACTAGATTATCGATATGTAATTTCGGTAATTTTGATTTCAAAAGATATTTTAAAGAAATGCAATGATTTCATTTGTGTATTCAATAAACACAAGATTTTATAATTGAGTAAAATATTTGTCATGCCTGGTGAGAGATTCGCCAAAAAATTATATATACATATCATATTATTGATAAAATCGCCTTCCATTTTTCTTATATACCATGGAGATTCGCCCATTTATTATACATGTAAATTTAGGGGGGGTTCTTAAAATTTTCCCTGCTTCCAACCGGTCTCAGGAGCAGCTCAAACTCATGTTGTTGGTACCCTGATACGCCTTCAAATTCAAGATAGCCACTGCTGCGAAATTCAAATTCAAACGATCCACGCTGCGAAATGCTCACACTGATCCATTGCTAAAAATATCCATGCTAAATTTTCCACACCACGGGTAATCGCAGATTCAAGCAATTAGAAGAGGCGCAATATACCTCATCACCGATCCCTGATCTGCCACCCTCCTTGGGCAATCAATGTCTAACAAAAAAAACACACTAGCAATATACCAAAATCTGTTTTGTTGTGCTGAGGGAGGACGAGCAAAACAATCACCCACAAAGACTACCCAATTCAACGGGCTATTGCTATTCCAATTTAACGGATCCATTCGCAGGAACAAGCCACAACTCAAACGAGTTGCTGCTCCACGCTCACTGCTCTACTTAGGGCTTGATGCCACCAACCACCACACAAATCCACCACACACCCTGCAAATCCACGATCGATCCACTATAGTTTTTATACATAGACGATTGAGGCGTAAACACTCTTTGGCTTGACCCTTGGGAAGTTAAACCAATAGCTAAGGAACGAAAAAAAAATTAAATGACACCAAGACACCACCACGCTGTCACTGCGTCAACCAATGCTCCCGTTGTAGAGATCCAAGGCAAACAACGACTCCACAACGCTATAAACACAACGACACCAACGCTGTATGTAGACACAATCATTGCTGCTCCACAAATTCATATCTGTAGGCACGAAACGTTGATGGGAAGACACCCCTTCCACAAGAATAGCCTGATACTCTGCAGACTCACCACCATGTTGAGCCACGACTCCACCAGCAGACTCACAACCACACAGACTCACCAGAAACGCTGCGAACCCTCCTTAGAATCTCAGGTAGCGGCTCACGCTTTCCAACAGCTCCAGTGATGAACAAATACACAACGCTTTCAGTATTGAACACCTTTCCTCATGATCCGCGCTCTCCTCATTGAATCAAAACATATCACAACCCGATCTTCATAACTCCAGTCAACTGTCTTCAACACCCTCTAATACCATGTTAAAATCAGCCTGATCTTCACAACTCCAGTCAACTGTCTTCAACACCCTCTGATACCATGTTAAAATCAAAGAGAGACATTATGAGATAAAATCAAAAGGCTAACCTGGAGAATGCTTAAGCACTCACGCACTATTCATTCAATCAAAGTCTCATACATATAAAATCATACACTAATTGGGTGGTTTGCTCCCTAAATAATAGGATCTTGGACCTAAATAAAAGATCTCAATCCTAATAAGAAACAACCAAATACATTAATTTAGAGAAGACTAGATTTCCCTATTAATTTCAAGAATACTTATTGCCATGCTTCTGCGCAGGCCATATTGTTCTATGAATTTGGAAAAGTTATCTCAAAATTGTCTGGACATGTGTTCTTCCCTGGCGGATTAAAGTTCTCGAATTGGAATTGCAAGCAAACCTGGATACCTAACAGGGTAACTTGCCATTGTGCGCCGACTCACCACTTCAACTTTCTCAGGTCAGAGCAAAATTTCCAGTCATATCTGTCACTAATTGAATTAATATGTAAGTAGTCCAGTCTGTCACTAATTGAATTAATCTGTAAGTAGTCCAGTCTGTCACTAATTGAATTAATCTTTGTCGGATTCCATTATGTGATCTGCTCACGTGTTTTTGAAAACTCTCGCATGGCTAACACTGTTGCAATAAGAATTGCAGTAATTCCAGACCTGCACTTCCAAAATTCTTTATACCCTAATAAGAGTCCATATTATAAATTATCCTTCCAGGAATCTTAGATAGAGCCTTACGTTTGTTTCTCAAGAGCAGTGTTTACTCATAGCTACTCAAATTACTGCGGGCCATCATGTTTACAATAGCCATATACTTCAGATTTTGAAGCCTCTTTTAGAAGATATTTTGTCTTTAAAATCTCACTTTAACAACTTTTCCATATGCCACATTTTCAGGGACAAAAATACAGCAGCAGACCAGCTTTCTAAAGCTGGCCTACAACAAGTTTTGGGCAGTTGGTCCATAGAAGAAATCAGACAGGGGCAGATTTCCACATCAGAGCAGCCCCCTTTTGCTCCTCCTCAATAATCGCGCCTCTCGTTTTATCTCCTCATCGTTCCAGGTTGCAGGGCCGTGACAGATCCTATGTCTATCTCCTTTTGGTCGCAATGCTCTTCAAATATGTGTTTTGATATATATATTTCAGTCTCAGGACGGTTTCGTCCCTTTTTTCTCCTCTCCGTCAGCTTAAACTATTTCTGTCTCTCTTTTTTATCAGTATTATAACAGCCTATGTATGAGGCCGTTTTTCCTTCTCTGAAGGAGGCCTCACTTTCGTCTTCTTAACATGTAAAATTTTTTAAGACAGGGATATTATGCACCAAAACAGTCTCACCGTTTTACAACAGTAACAGGACGATGAATCCGTCCCAAACAGTCTTTTTTTGGACTGGATCTTTATGGTTTTTTCTTAATTTCATCTCTCAGTTTTGGGAGAATTGACAAATCAGCAGGTCTGCCTTCAGGTAGTCTGGATGTATATACTGATATATGTAAAACTTTTTATTTCCTTAATAAAAAGTTTTCGCTTTTGTTCTCCGGAAACAATAGCCATATACTTTGAAATTTTGTTGTAGATATTTAGACTAGAGGTTGTAGAACATGTCATTGACAGGTCGCAGTTTTCATGGTGCAAATTTTTCTTTGGTTGCAAAATTCTTTTGTGTGTTTCAATGTTTTTCACTTGAAGTCTTCGATAAAATTTTGAAATTTTGAAGAAATCATAGTTTGGTTTCTATGTTTTTTTTTAAATGCATATAAAAGTTCAATGTCATAAAAAAAACCAGTAAACTATAAAAATTTCTTAATTCAAACTACAAATTAGGAATATCTTTTGGTTTTGTTTTTTTAATCTAAAACAGAGAAACCATAAATAAATTAAATTTCTATAAAGAATCTTATCGAATTTCTTAACTCAAACTTTAAATTAAGAATATCTTTTGATTTGTTTTTGGAAAATCTAAAACATAGAAATCATAAATAAATTAAATTTATATCAAAAATCTTATAGCTTCTGTGACTTTAAGAGATTGAAAATATTCATCACTAATATTATAATGTGATTAACAACTGAACTCTCACATATAGTAAATGATTGCACACAACCTTAGTCCCAGTTTGAAAGTTCCTCGAGGTTATCTATAGCTCCTACTAATAGGCTCTCGAACCTCACTGTGATTATCAAGTACCTTCCACTTACTTTAGCTGACCAAGTTCATTGCTCTAACCTGACTTTATGGTTATTCATTAACCATAGCTTAAGACCTAAACCTACCTCTGCAGCTATTAGGCACCCACAATCTATAAACAATGATGTGCACATTTCATTTATCACAATTTATTTTCTTATAAATTTCATTCATCCAAATTTCTCAGCTTATGATTAGTCATGCCGATTCTAAATATTCTTTAAATGAAAGGAAATTCTCAACGGGGATTTACAGGAAGAAGTGTACATGACACAACCGCCAGGTTTTGAAATTGAAGGCCAAGAACATAAAGTTTGCAAATTGATCAAAGCTTTATATGGATTAAAACAAGCTCCCTAAGCTTGGTATGCAAAGATGGATGAATACCTTAAGAAAGTCGGTTTTCAATGAAGTGAATCTGATGATACTTTGTATGTGTGACAATAGGGAAAATATCTGGTAATTCTTGTTATGTATGTAGATGATTTGATCATTACTGGCAACCATGATGATCATATTGCATAGGTGAAAAAGGAGTTACATGCAGGTTTTAAGATGACAGATTTGGGATTACTCACTACTATCTTGGAGTTGAAGTCTTCCAATGTCCACATCATATTTTCATTTATTAGAGTAAGTATGCAATAGAGGTTCTTCAGCGATTTGGCATGCAGGATTGCAAGCCCATTCTCACCGCGATGGAGCAAAACTTGAAACTTTAAAAATTTGAAGGGGGGGAAAAGGTGGACAGTACAACTTACAGATAGTTGATTGGCAACTTGACTTATTTGACAAATAATCGTCTTGATCTATCTTATGCAGTCAGTATTATTTCGGGTTTTATGCAGAAACCATGAGACAGCCACTGGAATGCAACTAAAAGAGTTCTTCGATATATCCAAGGAACAAAATATTTTGGTCTTCTTTACACAAAGACTAAAAATTTTGTACTTGGTGGATATTCCGATTCCAACTTTGTTGAGAGTATTGATGATCGAGCATCAACATCAGGTTATTTAATGAACATGGGGTCAATAATAGTATCTTGGAGTTGTAAGAAACAAGCTACAGTGGTCACTTCTTCCACAGAGGCAAAGTACATTTCAACATGGGAAGAAACATGTGAAATTGTTTGGTTGTGCCGAATTTTGCAGGACTTGGGCATTTCTCAGGCAGAAGCTACATCATTATTCATTGACAGCCAATCAGCAATCAAACTTGCCAAGAACATAGTTTTTCATTCAAAGACAAAGCATGTGGACACCAAGTATCATCATATCGGATCTCTCATTGCCAAAGATGTCCTCAAGCTAGTTTATTGTCCTTCCGAAGATCAGATCTCCGACATTTTCACAAAACCACTTGGCATAATAAAATTTACTATGTTCAGGGATGACTTGGTATCTGTTGTAATATATCTTTGGATCATAGGGGGAAATGTTAGATGATCCAAAAATACAATATTATCATAGGTTATAAAATTGGAATAAAATAATTATTAATTTAAGATATTAAATTAATAATTATTATTCTAGAATGTTTAATTATTTAATGGAGACATTTAGAATTAGTGTATTGTTGTAACAACATATGACTCTCCAAAAGTGTCGTATCTTAAGCTAGTTAGCTAGTTGTTTTGAATAGCATTTATTGTAAATGGACACTTGTTATTTAATAAGTGATTCATAATTAGAAGTAGTTAAGACATGGAGCTTATAAATAGCTTATTGCAAGAATGTTTAGTTGTTCGGATGTAAACTTTTGCAAAAGCAAATTATATAATTATTTTTTTCTAATTAATAATTTTGCCATTGGCACCGACAATGTATAAACAATGATGTGCACATTTCATTTATCACAATTTACTTTCTTATAAATTTCATTCATCCAAATTTCTGAGCTTATGATTGGGCATAGTGATTCTAAATATTTTTTTAAAGAAGTTTCCGGAATGAAATGAACATTTCGCAAATGAGTGGAAAAAATGTTTTTTTTCATAGTAATCATTAGGGTGGTTAGGTATTTTTTAATCATTTTTTCTTTATAAATATTTTGTTATGAATAATCATAACAATGGTTTGATATTTTTTAATCAAGTTTTAGAATTTTTTTCATAGTAATCATTATGGTGGTTAAGTTTTTTTTTAATTATTTTTTTATAAGTATTTTATTTTGAGCAATCATCACAATAGTTTGGTATTTTTTAATCAATTTTTTTGAAAAATAGAAAATTATAAATATTATAGCAAAATCAAGTTACTAGCATTTGATGCTATTTTCCTATTAAAAACAAATGGCATTGGATTTTTTTTGCATTACCATTGTAACCATGGTATTAAGACTCCAAGCCATTGAATAATATATTACATATCAACCTTTAAATTTAGTAGCTGAGTTTTAGGAGGCATTTTGAGTGTTGAATACTTTACTAAAAATGTTTCAATAATTTTTATTAGCAATAGAGAATGTTAGTGTTAATAAGTCACATGCTTTCGCAACAAAAACATGTACTTTTTTTCTGGTTCTTTATAAGTTGCCGAGTGGATAATTTGGAGGCCGTTTATGAATTTAAAAAACAAGCAAACCCTAAATCAGTGTTCCAGCAACATTGGGATTATCAAATTTTCAACCCAAAGATAAACGTACCAGAACGATTTGTAATTGTTTGATCTCCTGCTTGAATGGTGAAGATTTATAATTGAAGGTCAACTAAAAATCCAACGTTGTCCAGATTCGTAGTGTTCTAAGATTGGAGATCATCACCTGATATTTCCGCCATTTGTTTTTTATCAGAGATCGATATGTCAAATCTGGAAATTTGCAATTTTAGGC
Source organism: Pinus taeda (assembly GCA_000404065.3). Classification (NCBI taxonomy): domain Eukaryota; kingdom Viridiplantae; phylum Streptophyta; class Pinopsida; order Pinales; family Pinaceae; genus Pinus; species Pinus taeda. Next base: position 83,294 of record APFE030679424.1, read on the forward strand.
ACAACATTGTTAATTTGGTTTAAGGATTGTTATTTTAAGCAAGCATACAAGCTAGTAGCTCTGCTATTTTTAGTAAATAGTCATAATTCCACTAAATCTTTTACATTGTGAGGCTTGGTTGACCATGCTCTGTTCAACCTGCACGCCGTTGTACCTGCTCACTAGCATCACTACAAATAGCTGATGCTAAACAAAACATAGAATTATGGTTGGAGGATTCAATGTGGCTAGTTCAGTGGATGGCATGAAAGGTGGTTTACACTTATTGGTATGAAAGGTGATATATGGGAAGGGCCTGCAAATGTTAAAACGTCATGAAATTTTCAATCTAAGGGTTGAAGGGATTTGAATTTGGAGTTGTCTATAATGCGATTTTTTGGAGATTTTGGTGACGGAATCCGGTGAAGAAATTAAGGTTAAATCTTGATTTGTTGCAGTTAAAATGGTTTTTTAACTGCATATTTGGATTCAGCACCCTGAAAAACCCATGGGACGCTTTGATTGTGTAGAAACTAGCTATCAAACTTGCGATTCGAATAAATTGCTACCAGATTTTAACCGGAAAAACCCACCGAGAAAGCTTCCAAAAAATCTCATTATAAACAACTACTTTGAATTTTAGAGACCCGCCACTTTGCACTATGCACATAAATTATATCAAATAAGTACAATATGATATAAGTACAATATGTGGAGCAATTCTTTTTAGTTTCACGTATACGTACTAAATATCATAATTATCATTAGTAATAGTACAACAACCACTTAAATGCTTTAGAATGGTATATTCGAGTAGTTCACACGGTCAAATTTGCTATCAAAATAATGGAAATGGAAATTTCTAGTAATATGGAAATTTCAGCTCGATGTTGATAAAATTTAGTAATTTTTTTGGAAATTTAGTTATAGTTGTTAAAGGTTTTTTTATAATGTTAATTTATTTTCACTCTAAAAAACAAAATTCAAGTAGACAAACAAATAAATGGTCAAATTTAAACAATTTCTAGCCGTTTGAGCAAATTTGATGCCTCCAAAAACAACTCCTTTGTATTATTACACTCCATGTGATCCGTTGATGAGACAACCCCATTTGTGCATACTTATACGCAATAGAATGAAATTAAGTGGATGTAAAATTCAATAAACAATATTTAGCAAAAGTTTTAAAAGTTTTGTTTGGGTTTTAAACATAAAGTGTATATTGAAGGGAGTCTCATCGATGTAGTCCAAAGGTTAGGTGGGGAGGTTTAGTCCTATATGTGTTGTGGTCCAATCTTGGGGAGGCTTAGTTCGGTTTAGTTCTCATGGGTCTTGTGGTCCAATCCTAGGGAGGACTATGTACACATGAGAGCAGCGCTATACGATTTTTTCAATTTAAAAAAAGTGTATATTGAAGGGGAAAACAAACGTTGAAGTTGATAGGGTGGATAGTACATTTAGTACTATAGGAATAAGTGAAGTAATAGGAACCTATAGGTGGGGCAATAGGAATATGATAGATTGATGGCATTGCCTATTAAGGCATCAACTTGGTTTGGACTGCTAAAAATTGTTAGAGTTTGATCATTTTCTTAGTAGAAGTACTTTAATCCTGTTTTTGGTGGTGGAAATGGATTCAACACCATTGAATGTCTAAGGCACCCAAAATCTTGAAGCTTGACAACTGTAACCCAAATTTACATAAAATTATGCCAAATTTGATAAAAAAACCTATTGGAATTCCCATTGTTTTCTAGAGAAAAACAACACCTCGTAAAACTCCAACTAGATTGATACGATGTGATAATTTTGTATTATTTTTTGACAAGATATAAATATCCCTAAGTAATCGATAGTTTTGATTATTTTATTTTTTAGTTATATATGTATATAATTTTATTTTTTCTCTATTTGTCATGACCAATTTTTTGTTGGTGTTTTCATATGTTTTAAGCAATCAAAAATTCATAATTGCAGTTTCTACAAATTAAAACAATTGTTAATAAATTGCTATGTGCAGTTGAATGTATACTTGGTAATAAATAACGATATACGATATGGAACATTCAGTTTTATTAGCAATCAGCCCCAGGTAACCTCAGCATGCCGCCAAAGCAGATGGAACTTGTCCTTAAGCAAGGGGTAATAAATGACGATATACGATATGGAACATTCAGTTTTATTAGCACTCTGCCCCAGCCTCCAGGTAACCTCAGCATCCCGCCAAAGCAGATGGAACTTGTCCTTAAGCAAGGGATTAATGTCAGCACAGATAGAACTTGTCCTTCAGCAAGATGTTCTCAAAAATACATTTTCTAAATTTAAAAACACAAGAAAGAAAGTTACTTAAAAACGAAAAAAAAATTAAACGTATTTAATGGCCAAAATGCCCCATTACGAGCGTTCCAACCCTGGATATGAGTACAGCGTGTGGCACAAGCTCTTTTAGTTTCATAATTATCATTATTTTCTATTTTTGTGTGGCAAGGGCTAACGAGCTTGTTATCGGGCATTAAATGCCTGTTTAGCTGCAAGCTCAATAGCCATATAGCTTTCGGTGGGAATGGAGTGTTCTGAAAGCACCGCGCACGTCTGTTTTAAATGGCTATCGAGCTTACAGCTAAGCGGGCATTTAATGTCCGATAGCAGGCTCATTAGCCCTTTCCCTTTTGTGTTAGTACTGCAACAACCTAAATACTTTAAATTTTATATGTACAACGGGTGGTGGAATTTTAATATCACTTGTATGTAATAGATTTCATAATTATAATTAGTTACTATTTTTTTTCAACAGAAAAACACAAACATCTTTCATTATAAAAGAGGAGTGTACATATGTTACAGATCAATAGACCCGTCTGCTTGCGCCCCATGAAACCCAAATTATCTTGATTCACATATAGCGCCACCATTGTGCAGGAATTCATAATGCATCAACTCAGGTTGCCGAGAAACCCCACGGTTAGATAGGGCATCTGCTTCTGAGTTCTTCTCCCAATAAATATGTTGGAAGGAATGTAATGACAAGAAAGGAAGGCAGCAGGGCTTATGTTATCTATTCAATAATATACGGTAAGTATCTCAAGGGAGGTCTGCCTCTAAACCCACTATACGACTGATTTTGAATCACCAACCACCAAAATCTTCTCAATGGCAAGCCAAGCAGCGCATTGGAACACCCCTGACAGAGCCACCACCTCTTCCGTGCACTTTGAACCAAGTCCTCCATGCCAATTAAAAAAAAAAACCAACTTGAGAAAGACTAAGTTTAATATATACACCACATCCACACTCAGCTCCAAACAAAGCCCTCTCCCTCAAAATACTCGATGGGAAACGATTCCCTAGGGGCTCATAGGAATATGAGTGTTGGTGGGGCTTTGGATTCCATGGATCAATTCGAGGAAGTAACCGACAATTTTGAGACTAGTGATCAACACATTCGAAGGCTTATTCAAAAAAATGTTGACATGAACACCAAATACTTCAACATACATACAACGTATGGCTCTAAATGCTTTCATCTTGGAGGTTTAGAGAAGGCAAGAAATGATAGATCTATCCACCTCGACATTGATATTGAACAATTTAACATCCAAGTATATGTATAGACTATGCAACAAATCATCCAAACTTGAAACAACCTAGCAGTTAATCATTAAATTATTTAACATATAAGAACCAAATCCCCTAGCTCTTGACCCTTAATCCCTTAAACCTTAACCCCTAACCCTTAACCCTTAATCCATGTACCCCAAATCCATAAATCTCATAATGCTCAAAGCCCTTATCCATTTAACTCTCAACTCCCAACACCTTAATTAGTTAACTATTTAGGCACATTCAACACTAATTCTAGGGCTTAAAAGGGAGCTCACCGAGAAGATAATAAGGTGCAAAAAAATGAGCTAAACCCAACAGTATATCTGGGGAAATTGATGGCACTATTTACAATGCTACTTCCGGTACTAATTTCCGGCGCTACTTCCATTGATATTTACGACGCTATTATTTCATGAATTAATGCCTAAATGTTTTGGTTGGTGAAAGCAATGCAAAAAATTGTGTTATCCCGATAAAAAACGTCAACTTTTTCAAAAGATTGGAGAAAAATACACTAAACAATCATTGGAAGCAAAAAGGGGAGCTAATCACATGGATTTGTTGTAGTAAATTTATGTAAAAAGAAAAAAGAAGAATATTTTATTATTATTATTAGTTAAGCACGTTCTTCATGCTTCTAGGATTTATTGAGTCAAAGTCCTATCTGGACTCCTTGTAAGAAAAGGGATTTTTTTTTTCCTCCAAATGACCAAGTGTTGACGGTGCTAGACCCGCCAACATTTAGGGGATCTCCCCGATATGAAGTTCCAACTAGACCTCACACTGTTTGGTGTAGGAGTCTCATCCGGTATGATGGCCCGATTGCCATTATCTTAAAGATTTACCTTAGCTCTTTCTTGTCAACACATGAGAGTGGTTTGCTTTGTCTTTGAACCGCAAGGTTCGCATGCCTGGAGAGTGCTTAGTGTCACTTGTGTCAAAGTTCTTTCACTGCAAAGGGAGAGGATGGAAGTGAGTCTCGTGTTAAAAGGGAATAGTCCCAACTCTATTAGAGACACATAACACAACAGGACATGTGCAGCTTCTGACAGATAGTCCACACGGATGGGGCAATCACAAACACAAGGTGAACAGTTAACACATACAACACCCAGCGAAATAGTCCACACGTGTGAGGTCGTTATAACAAGTTTACAAAAATGAATATGTCGAGTGTCCGGTGGAATGGTCCACACGGGCGAGACAACGTTAACAACTAATACAACACATGTCCAACAACATATGCACTAAAACCACTGAAATAGTTCAACTGTCTTAATACATGTTAAAGCAACATGCATTACAAGCGTCCAAAGAATAGTCTTATAAACAAATACAATACATGTGTGAAAATGTGCTGGCTTGTTAACAGGCTTTTGAATTAAGTGAAATTTTGAAGACACATCTGTACACCATTACATCACTAACCCCGATAGCAGGGCATTGGAGCCATTGCTCATTCCTCAAAGAAAAGACTACAAAGTCGCAAGGCTATGTGGGAGGAGCCAAGGTGAAAAGTCATTTGCATGTACAAATGAGGGGTATATATAGCCAAGGGTGAGACTGACCCTTGTGACTGTTCGACTTCCCTCATGACTCTTCAATTTTACATGTGGGCCTCTTGGACTTCCACGTTACATTACATTGATTACAACAATATGGCCCATAGTAGTGATGTGGCAGAGATGACTCATGACATGACTAGACACGATAATGCTGGTACGTTCATGCTGATGGTGGTGTCCATGTCGAGCTACACTGCTACTAAGTGATGAGTGTGCTCTTTATGTATCATAGCTTTACCTCCATATGGCAAGGTGTAGGAAGTCTTCGATGGTCTTGGTGTTCGCTTGATGTTGCACACATGTACGTGTGTCTCCTTCACTTGCTACTTGGTATGCTTTGTGTGTTTGACCAACTACGAGCAAGTCTTCTGGCATGTGCTCCTTGTTCATCATGTTCATTGTCATGCCATGTCTCATTCGTGTACCTGTATCTGCAGTCACTCATGACGAGACAACTTTAAATCCAGAAATCTCCTAGTCTACCATGATGCATCATCTTTTGTTTTTGGGTTTAGGTGACCAGGAGAGAGGACAAGGCTATGAAATTGCGCAAAGCACATTTCAGGCCAGGATGCGGGCTCCGAGGCACTATCGAGGAAAATTACGTAGAGGTCACTGGGAGGCTAAAATGAGCAGTCTGGAACAGTAGTGACCATTTGCGGGATCTAGCTCAGCTGAAGGACAAGACTACGCAAATTTTCTAGGGAGGCAGTGCAAGCAGCAGGGAGGACACTGGTAGTGAAAACTACGCAGATTCTTCGGGGAGGCTGGGAATGGGCTACGGGAGCTTGCTAGCCAAAACTGCGCAAAACTGGGAGGTTGGCTTGCAGGACATGTCTATGCAGTTTTCGGGTTGAGCAGGAGGACAGTCCAAGACAACTGTGCAGTATTCTTGAGGAGCAATAGGCCGACTGATAGGAGGACTCGCTGACAGAACTACACAAATTTTGGGGACAATGCAATGACAGGTAGCGGATGCCTGTCCTTCATGTCTATGCAATTTCTTCAGTCAGCGAGGCGGGAATGCTGGCAGCTTCTACGCATTTTTTTGGAGGAGTGAAGCTCAGGGTCATTGCCCAGTCAAACTCTTTGGTTGATCAGCGGGAAGCTTGATAGATTTGCTTACAGGTAATGCAGATTGAGATGGATTGCTGAGCAACTTCTGCGTTGTTATGGGTGAGAGTCAGCTAGGTCGATTCTACGATTGCACAGTGCAGATTGCCTAGGAGGAAGCTTCAAGCTCTGCACAATTCTGGGTATCAGTACTTGGTCACTAAGGGCTGAGACTACACAGTGCAGCTCAGCAGAGGTCCCGCTGATGGAGGGTGGTCCGGTCGACAAATCTTCAGAAAAAATGGTTAAGTGTGTGAGCGAGTGAACTCGTGTATGTGTGACCTTGTGAACACACACTCAATATGACTTGACGATAAGACATCTTGAATCAATAAGACAACATATGCTCAGTGTGACTCAACGCGGGAATATCAAATGGTGAAAGCGACAAGTGCGACACTTTGGATATACCTTCAGACGACCGTGACAACACTTGCATAATAGTGCTTACAACATCGTGTGTTAGTGCGATAGATGCTTACATAGCGAACACAATTCAAACACAAACCTTCAACATCACCAAAAAAAGGTTGTAGGCATGACATAGAAATAAACATGCCGAAGACGACAGTTGGCCAAACAAGCAAAAAGAAAGCAAGACATGTAGGGGAAACACATGAAATGACTTTTTTGCATTTTTTCATATGCATGTTAATGAGGACAGGACGATATGACAATGATAAGCATTCCTACAAACCCAACTAAGAGGTGTACTTCGAAAGGTGTTCTTTACTTACCATACTTACCCTTGAGATGATCATGCATCCGACGGAGTTTGCATGTGGTCATGATCTTTTCCATTACTCGGTGTCTTGGTCCTTTTCCTCAACTCCTTGGGAGTGATCTCAACATGTCACCTTTTCCTGTAGTCATTGGGTGATGGATCAATGTGGTTTCAGCGAGAAGTGATTGTTGCCATAATCATAGCTTGGGAGGCCTATTTGTGTAGTTTCTGCATGCAATACTGAAAGGACAACTTGGACAATACTGCATATTTTTTAGGCTCAAGACAACGTTGCAGGATGGGGGTTTTGGAGGTTTGCGCAGTTTCTGAATACAGGGCACCTGGACTTCTCTACACATTTCTCAAGAGCAGTGTTGGGTGCCTAACTTATCTGTGTACTTCTAGAGAGTTACGTTGGCTAGGGTCTCTACGGGTTGTGACGTTTTAGCAGGCAAGGGAAGAAGCTTGATGGTTGCAGAAGAAAAGTGCAAAGTTTCGAGAAGTAGAATGAGGCTAGGTTTCTTGGGAAATGGCTAAGTGTGAGATCAGTGACACAGATGTAAACAGTGATAGGACTCTACTGTGATCGTACACGAACACTTAGTGACACAACGTAGACCATCCAAAATGCATAAGACATACTTTTCTTGATGCAACAACCTTCGTGACAAGAGTGCGTGAAGTGAGTGTGAAACGTGTCTATGTGATGACATCCACTCATACAACACACAATTCCCTTGAAGCAAAACAACATTCCCTTTGCATGAAAAACAATAACACCTATTCCAAAAGATTACACATGCTGCATAAAGATGAGAGCACGGACAATTCTTAAGATCAAGGAGGGGAGCTTGAAATCATCAGCTTACCAACAAGTGACCAAGGAAGATCGATCGCAGGATCCAAGGTAGGCTCTGAAATTTGCATGCGAGCCAAAATTTTGGAGGGTGTTTGTAGCCGCTACAACATTGGCCACACACTCGTAGAACTCCAACTCTTTTTATGGACCTTGTTTTGTGAAAAGCGAGTCTAACTCTTCCGGAAGTAATGTTTGATTCCTTTATTGTGATGGCTTCTGCGCTAGCTTGTGTGAAAGATGTAGTCCCTACCATTCTCTTGATCGATCAACACACATTCCAAGCCAAGTCAACTTAGTTGTTTCGATTAGGGATGAGGGGTATATTGATGCTCAAGTAATATAACTGTCAGAGTTTAAGTTTCATCTCTGGTGTTGCTCTATTGCCATCAGGCCTAAACAGTACCCCAGCAGAGTCACACAGGAACACAAGCATTGCTCCACTTCCTGTGAGCCTAGTCAGTACCCTGGCGGAGTTACTTGCATCACCTCTCTGTGCAGGGAGCATTCTTCTTCTTTTGCCTTATTCATCTTTCATTTCATTTTTTTTCAGTTTTTGAAAGCATTGTGCTTAGGCACTTATTTATTTCAGAGGCAGAAGAGGGATCCCAACTTATTGAGAGCATAAGAGGTTGCTCATTTAGAGAAGTATGTTATATATACCTCTGACATACTTGTTAATTTTTCACCCCTCACCTTACTTTACTTGACTGAGCTGACAAGGGTTAACCCAAGAGAACCGATTAGAGTAGGTGGTACTAGTTAACAGTGCAAGCATTGTGCTTTCACCAAGACTCACCCTGAACATAAAGTATTTTTCCATCAAAGAATCATTGACTAAAGACAACAAGCTCTTCATAAAGAGAGAGGTACAAGTCCTCTTAGATTTTCCCAGCTTGTCTCGAGAGCCAAACACGATTTCACGAGAGGTTAACCTATGGGTACAAGCAAGCAAAGAAAACAAAAGGCAAAAAGTAGAAGTAAAGTGAAAGCAAAACAAGTAAGAAAAGCAAGCAAACCAAACCAAGTAATTAAGTAAAGAAACATGAAAAACCAGAAGGAAAAGGAAAGTGGGACAACAAAGACTACTCCTACTCCTACGCTAAACAGTGCATGGGCCTACTCGCGTGAAGTGATATTTCCAATGCAACCACCGACACATTCGCTGGCCCATGTTGGCGAAGGCATGGTAAACAAGAAATATATGCATGTAAATGAATGAACAACAAAGATTTAACAATGAAGACCAAAAAACTCTGAGTTTAAACGCGTCCACAGAAAAGAAAAGAGTAAAAGCGCAAGACAAGAACTTTGCGAACTTAACATGGTGATGTGACACACTACATGCAGATGATGATCATGCATACTCTTTTGACGGTGAAAGACAAGAAAACATGAGAAAGAGAGACAACTTACGCTTTGCAAGTGTGCTTGTTGTGTATGATTCCTCCAGTGCATAAATGATGGGATCATATGATTCCAGTGGAGGAAACAAAATCTATGTGTTGGATTGATCTTCAGTGCATACAAAAGAGTGATGAAGAGCCTTGGGTGTTTCACAAAATTTCTGAATGGAAGTGGAACTAACCTCAGGATAGTGAGGGCCTGGCATAACCATTAGCTCAGGTTGAAGTGCCTCGTAAGCCTGCGGGGTTTCCACTTCGTCAATATATATATATCATCGGAGACCAGTGGCTTAGAAAGATTAACAGCAAGTGAATCAACATCGTGATCAAATGAAGAAGTACAGAGATCACGACAGCCATGACCAACAAATTTAGGATGTTTGTCGACATCCTCATGATTTGAAGAATCATACAGAGGGGTAGATGAGAAGTAAGAATTTTCACCCTCTGCATTTCAGGAAAAAGTAGATGAAAAGTCAAGTGGATTATCAAATGATGGACTAACATCGGGTGTGTTCTGCAAATGATCGAAAGTAGATGCATTTGTGGATGGATTTACACAAGGAAAAATAGAGATAACAGAATCACCAGAGATGTCAGGAAAAACTGGAGGAGGCGCAGGCAGAAGGAGATCATCCTTCACTGCGGGTTTATGCTCAAATTCTCAGTCATACTATTCTTAAATGACAGTGCAAGTTGGTTGCGCAACATCAACTCCGCCAATAGCTTGATCCTTGTTCACAAAAAGTGTAGAGTTCTGAACGGAAGAACACAAGACAATGCAATACGAAGGATCAACAGAATGCAGGGACAGAGGTTAAGGTAACAAGTGCATATGACAACCCATGGGTTTCCCAACCAAATCTGTGCATAAATTAAGATTAGTGAGGGTGGGAGCATGTACCACTTTAATAGTCTTGGGAGCATGCTCTCCCACATCACTCTGCGAGGGTGGAGCTGTTTGATGAGGGGAAGGCGAAGAGTCACTTGTGACAAAAATTGTGCCCGCTTGAGATTGTACAGCTTCATCACTGAAGTATGTTGAGCGGGGTTTGAGCTTTCTCTTAACTTTGGGATAGAGTGATTTATGACAACAATATTCAATTATTCCCATAAGATATTGGAATTTTCATTTGAATTTTCAGAGCTTCAAACATGAGTAGACAGAAGCACTTCCAAAGATCCATAGGGGATTTATGTGGGGCCTTCCGTTGTTTTAAGATTCTTGTTGTCGAGAGCTTCAGGATCAAAATGATGGAAAACAGGTTTGATTAGATCACTGAACTTCTTAAATGAGTGCACACAATTAGGAGGTAGGTTGCGGCACCATTGTTTCGGGGATTCACGAAGTGTGTATGCAAGAAACATGATGACCTCTACTTCATCAAAATCTTCCCCATTCTCCAAGAATGCAAGGAATTCATGTAAGTGCTAAGTTCAGGCCACTTCGCCTTCACCATCATACGTGAGTTCGGACAAGTCATCAAAAAACTCCTTCATGACTTCAAAGGGATGTGCGTTGGACAAACATCATGGAGGGTTAACTATAACAATATCCATGATAGATGTGCAAAGATTCAAAACAAGATGTGAGGACTCAGCTTGCCATTTGGCCCTCCTTCTAGCACCAGAAATGTTGATGGTGCTAGACTCGCCAACATTTAGGGGATCTCCCCGGTATGAAGTCCCAACTAGACCTCAGACTGTTTGATGTAGGAGTCCCATCTGGCGTGATGGCCCGGTTGCCATTACCTTAAATATTTTCCTTAGCTCTTGCTTTTCAACACAGGAGAGTGGTTTTCATTGTCTTCAAACAGCGAGGTTTGCGTGCCTGGTGAGTGCTTAGTGTTGCTTGTGTCAAAGTTCTTTAATTGCAGAGGGAGAGGGTGGAAGTGAGTCTTAGGTTGAAAGGGAATAGTCCTAACTCTCATAGATACACACAACACAACAGGACATGCGTAGCTCCCGATGGAGTAGTCCACACAGATGCGGCAATCACAAACACAAGGTGAATAGATAGCACGTACAACACCCAACGGAATAATCCACAAGAGTGTGATGGTGTTATAACAATTTTAAAAGAATTAATATGTCAAGTATCAGATGGAATAGTCCACACGGGCGAGACAACGTTAATAACTGATACAACACATTTCCAATAGTATATACACTAAAATAACCAAAATAATTCAATTATCTTAAGATTGGTTAAAGTAATATGCATTACAAGCGTCCAAATAAAAGTCTTACAAACGAATACAATACATGTGTGAAAACATTCTGGCCTGTTAATAGGCTTTTGAATTAAGAGAAAGTTCCAAGACACATACATACACCCTTACATCACTAACCCTGATACCGGGGCATTAGATCCACTGGTTGCTCCTCAAAGAAAAGACTACAGACTCCCAAGGCTATGTGGGAGGAGCCATGGTGAAAATTTATTTGCATGTATAAATGAGGGGTATATATAGCCAAGGGTGAGACTCACCCTTGTCACTGTTTGGCTTTCCTCATGGCTATTTTACTTACATGACTCTTCAACTTTACATGTGGGTTTCTTGGACTTCCACGTTACATTACATTGATTAGAACAATATGGCCCACAGTAGTGATGTGGTCGAGATGACTCATGCCATAACTCGACATGACAATGCTAGTATGTTCATGCTGATGGTGGTGTCCATGTCAAGCTGCATTGTTGCTAAGTGATGAGTTTGCACTTGGTGTATCATAGCTTCACCTCCGTATGGAAAGGTGTGTGACGTCTTTGATGGCCTTGGTGGCCTCTTGATGTTGCACACATGCGCATGTGTCTCCTTAACTTGCTACTTGGTATGCTTTGTGTTTTTGACCAACCGCGAGCAAAGTCTTCTAGCATGCACTCATTATTCATTCTGTTCGTTGCCGCGCCATGTCTCTTTCATGTACCTGTATCTACAGTCACACATGAAGAGACAACATCAAATCCAAAAACCTCATAGTCTACCATGATGCATCAGCTTTCATTTTCGGTTTTAGGTGACTGGGAGAGAGGACAAGGCTCTGAAACTGCGCAGAGCACATTTCTGGTTTGGCTGCGAGCTCTAGGGCACTATCGAGGAAAATTGCGTAGAGGTCATTGGGAGACTAAGTTCAGAACAACAGTGACCATCTATGAGATCTGGCTTGGATGGAGGGCAGAACTGTGCAAATTGTCTAGGGAGGCAGTGCAGGCAACAGGGAGGACATTGGAAAAGATAACTGCGCAGATTCTTTAGGGAGGCTGGTAGTGGGCTGCTTGAACTTGCTGGCTAAAACTGCACAGAACTGGGAGGCTGGCTTGCAGGAACGGTCTGCACAGTTTCTAGGTTGAGTGGGGTGTCAGGCAGCGGGAGGAAAGTCCAAGAAAACTGCACGATTTTCAAGAGGAGAAATAGGCTGACTGACAAGGGGACTGGCTGATAGAACTGTGAAAATTTTAGGGATAGTGCAGTGATAGGAAGCGGGTGCCTGTCCTTCATTTCTACACAATTTATTCAATTAGCGGATGCAGGCATGCTGCCAGCTTCTACGTAATTTTTTAGAGTGAAGCCCAGGGTCACTGCCTAATCAAACTCTCCGGTTGACCAACGAGAAGCTTGATAGATTTGCTTGCGGTCAGCGTAGATTGAGATGGCTTGCTGAGTAACTTCTGCATTGTTCTGGGTGACAGTTAGCTAGGTCAATTCCAAGATTACACAGTGTCCACTGCCTAGCAGGCAGCCTCAAGCTCTACAATTCTAGGATGAAGTACTTGGTCACTGAGGGCTGAGACTACGCAGTGCAACTCAGCAGAGGTTTGGCTGATGGAGGGCGGTCTGATCGACAAATCTTCAGCGAAAATGGTTAAGTGTGTGAGTGAGTGAAATCATGTATACATGACGTTGCGAACACACACTCAACATGACTTGACGACAAGACATCTCAAATCAAGAATACAACATATGATTAATGTGACTAACTGCAGGACTATCAAATGGTGAAAGCAACAAGTGCGACACTTCGGATAGACCTTCGAACGAACTTGACAACACTTTCACGATAGTGATTGCAACATCATGTGTGAGTGCAATAGATTCTTAGATAGCAAACACAACTCAAACAAAAACCTTCAACATCACCAAAACAAGGACACAATCATGACATAGAAATCAACATGCCGAAGATGATAGTTGGTCAAACAAAAAAAAAGGAAGCAAGACATGTAGGGGAAACACGTGAATTTTTTTTTTTTTTGCATATGTGCACATGCACGTTATTGAAGACAAGATGATATGAGAATGACAAGTAGTCCTACAAACACAACTAAGAGGTGTACTTTGAAAGGTGTTCTTTACATTCCATACTTACCCTCAAAATGATCATGGATCCAATGGAGTTTGCATGCGGTCCTAATCTTTTCCATTACTTGGACTCTTGGTCCTTCTCCTCAACTCCTTGGGAGTGATCTCAGCATGTCACCTTTTCCTGTAGTCACTGGGCGATGGATCAACGCGGTTTCAGCGGGAAGTGACTGCTACTAGAATGAGGCCCTGGGAGGACTATCTGCGTAGTTTCTGCATACAAGACCGATAGGACAACTTGGAAAACACTGCGCAGTTTTGAGGCTCAAGACACCATTGCGGGATGGGGGTCCTGGGAGGACACCTCTTTGCAGTTTCTGAATACAGGGAAGCTGGACTGCTTTGCACATTTCTGGAGAGTAGTATTGCCTACCTGACTGATTTACGCACTTCTATAGAGCAGTGTTGGCTGGGGTCTATGTGGGCTGCGACATTTCAGTAGGCAAGGGAGGAAGCTTGATGGTTGCAGAAGAAAAATGCAAAGTTCCGAGACGCTGAATGAGGCTAAGTTGCTTGGGAAATGGCCAAGTTTGAGATTAGTGACACAGATGTAAACAGTGATAAGACTCGACTGTGATCACACACAGACACTTAGTGACACAACATAGACCTTCTAAAATGCATAAGACATACTTTTCTTGACTCAAAAACCTTCGTGACAAGAGTGCATGAAGTGAGTGTGAAACATGTCTATGTGATGACAACCACTCATACTCACACAATTACCTTGAAGCAAAACACCATTCCCTTTGCATGACAAACAACAACCCCTTTGCCCAAAGATGACACATGTTGCATAAAGATGAGAACATGGAAAATTCTTAAGATCAAGGAGGGGAGCTTGAAATCATCATCTTACCAACAAGTGACCAAGGAAGATTGATCGCGCGATCCAAGGTAGGCTCTGAAATTTGCATGTGAGCCAAAATTTTGGAGGGTCGTTGTAGTCGCTACAACATTGGGGACACACTAGTAGAACTCCAGCTCTCTGTATGGACCTTGTTTCATGAAAAGAGAGCCTAAACCTTCCGGAAGTATTGTTCGATTCCTTGATCGTGATGGCTTCTGCACTAGCTTGTGTGAAAGATGTAGTCCCTACCATTCTCTTGATCGGTCAACACACATTCCAAACCAAGTCAACTTAGTTGTTACGATTAGGGATGAGGGGTATATTGATGCACAAGTAATATAACTGTCATAGTCCAAGTTTCATCTCTGGTGTTTCTCTACTGCTACCAAGCTTGAGCAGTACCCCAGCGGAGTCATGCAGGAGCACAGGCATCGCTCCACTGCTAGTGAGCCTAGTCAGTACCCCGGCAAAGTTACTTGCATCACCTCTCTTCTCAGAAAGCATTTTTATTCTTTCATCTTATTGATTTTTCATTTTCATTTTTTTATTTTATTTTTTCAAATAACTGTGTGTTGAAAATAGCAACAAGAAATGCTAAAAATAGCATTTTGGGATACATTCCAATTTTAGTTAGTTCCTAAACTAAAATTGAGAATTAAAATTCGAATTTGATCTTAGCAGTTGTTTGAAAAATAATTAATTAATTCATCTTGAGTTAATTAGTTGTAGAAAATCAAACATCAAGTCTATGTGAAGACATGCAACAGTTTCTCCATTGATTGAGGAAGGTATCCCTTGATTACAGGAGATCAGGATGAGTTGTACTTTGAGTTGTAATTAGTTAGCTTAGTTAACTGAGTTAAGTCCAGTTATATTAGTTCAAATATTTTTTTGAACTAATTGTGAGTTCAGTTAGTTAATGCATACATGCATGTAACTGCTGCACTTCAAATAACTGAATATTCTCTCATAAATAACTCATGCATGTCAGTTCAGACAGAGACCTAGTTGATATCAGGTGATGGGACAATGTACTATCTATTGTAGGAATATTCCATGGAGGATATCTCTTGCATATAGAAGGAACCCATTCCTTGGAGATTACGCAGTTACTTTTGAGTTTGATGAGTGTGTGATGAGGCCAATTCACACAGGTGGCAGCATTGGACCCCAAGAGAGATTGCACAAGGAAATAGGAGGCTTGAAGGGCTGAGGGAAGGCATATGTTGTGTCTATTTAGTCTATGAGCTGTATTGTTGGATTGTACTGAGAGTAGGATAGCTTGTGAGCTGATGCTTTGTGTAATCTGAACATATTTCCACTTGTATGATAATACAGAGATCGGGGTTTTTAGCTGAGGCTTTCCCAAGAGTATTCTTATGTGTTCATGTGTGATTGATTTTTCATTCTCAATTATATGTGTTCTATTTGATCTTACTCATAATCGATTAAGATTCCGCAAGTTTGTTGTAAAAGTAGATCTTGTATTTTGCTTTAGTATATTGCATAATCTATTGATCTACAATGGGAAATTCTACATGGTATCGAAGCAAAGGTGATCAAAGCGAAGAACAATATAAAAAGAAGGGAAAAGTTCAAAGTTTCAAGTTCCTGATTATAGAATTCGAATTCTTATCACATGTCAAATTTCCCCAATGGTGTTCAACGGTTTAAGACTCAAGTATGCCCTTGATGGCAACTCGAATTATATAGCCTGGAAGGATCGCATGGAAACAGTATTAGAGGACAACGGTCTAAAGGAATTCATTGCTCAAGAAGTCCCCAGTCCAACATCGGCTAATGCTACGAAATTAGTGGAATGGAAGAAATGTGTGCCTACGGCGAGGAGAATCCTCCTGGAGGGAGTTCGAGACCACATTGTCTCGAGCCTCCATGGGAAGAAGAAACCATTTTTGATGTGGAAAACATTGAAAGATCTATATTAGAAAAACAACAATTAGAGGAAGTTGGTGTTGAAAGACAAGCTTCAGAAAATCAAGTGTGAAAAGGGCGACATGATATCTACATATTTGAACAAGCTCACCACCTGCAGGGATGAGCTTGAAAGTGTAGGGATCACAATTACCGATGGTGACATGGTGAGTCTTTCTCTCCTCGGTCTTCCTAACAGCTGGCATAACTACCAAGACTTAGTTAATGGAAGAGAGAAACTGGTAGATTGGGAACGACTTTGGTCAGATCTGATGCAAGAGGAGATAAGAAGAACCACCAGAGATGGATCTTCATCAAAGCAAGATGATGAAGAAAATCTAGCCTTAGCGAGTAAGGTGAGGAAAGGGAAAGGGAAGGCATCCCATTCCAAATCCAGTTCTTCCCATGGTGGGAAGAAGTTTGAAAAATTGAAAGTGTGATGCTTTCATTGTCATGAGGTGGGCCATTATGCTACGAATTGTCCACAGAAGAAATCCAAGAAGGGATCAGATGCTGAGGCATTGGCCTCACAGTTCGAGTTGGATTTCTCTCTCATGGTTTCATCCATGGTGGGATGTGTGTGGTACCTGGACAATGGAGCCTCTTTCCACATGTCCGGCAACAAGAATCTTTTCAGTACCCCAGAAGAGAAGGATCTCCAGATGTGGATCGAGATGGGCGATGATCAAAAATATCGTGTTTTAGGTGAAGATATGGTTGTGTTTCAGAGGGAGCATGGAGCTCCTCTCACCCTGACTGATGTAAAGTATGTACCGGGTCTAAAGAAAAATATTGTGTCTGTTGCTATGCTAAAAGATAAAGGCTATGATGTATTATTTATTAAAGAAAAGGTATTCCTGAGGCATATCAGTACTAGATAGACCAAGAGGATTGGGATTCGAGTAAAGAATCTCTACAAGCTGGAGGTAGACGATTGTGCTGCATTGAGTTCCAAAGAAGAGATGGCGCAGAGGCAAGATGTTGGCGAGCTATGGCATAGAATATTAGGCCACTTGCACCATGGGGCCTTGAAGATCATGCCGCAGATTTCTACCGGACTTCCCAAGGGAAAACAGGAGCAGACGGAGACATGCAAAGGTTGTACCTTGGGTAAGTATGCAAAATCTTCTTTTCAAGATCGAGACAATAGAGCTGAAGCAATCATGGAGCGAGTTCACACAGATCTTGAACTAAAGATTGATAATGTTTTAAATGACCTGATAAGCAGTGTATAGTATTACGTACCTGTCTGACTACAATTTCAGAGTCTCTGAAAACTTGGAGGTACTTGACGTCTAACCCGATTTCTTTGTACAATCCTTGGACTAAAGCCTCATATTCTGCTGTATTGTTAGTGCAATCAAATTCGAGTCTACATGTTAACATAATTTTATCTCCTTCTGGACTAATTAGCACGCGTCCTGCTCCTGCTCCTTTGTTAGATTTAGAACCATCAAAAAATAATTTCCAAAACAAAGATTTATTTACAGGACTATCTAAAAAATTGATACATTTTGAACTATCCGTTTGAGAAAAAATTTCGACTTGGGATAAAACAAAATGTTCTAAATAAGGTGACGTATGAGCATTAAAATTGCCGAGGAAAGAATCCACTGAGTAATTGCCAATAATGCTATTGTTATATGCCACTGGTTCATTTTCCCCCTCTAATTCCGTTACTATGTATTTCTGATGTAGTTCTCGTTCAACTTTTATTTGATTTGGTTTACCATTGTAGGGCAGCCACATGTGCGATCAGTCAGTTGCGAAGTATCCATGAAGTTTTTCTGACCAATCCCTGCTAAGAATTAAGCCATAAAATTCTAGAATATCAGCAACTAAAATGTCAATAACTTGACATACCTTTGGGTTGGATGACAACCTTATGGTTACTTGATTTAGTTCGCCAATCATTTCGACTTGCGACCGATCTAGCTGAACTATGCGCACAACGGATTTCTGTGGTTGAACGTTTAACTTAGTACATATGGACTTTGGTAAAATATTCGATGAAGCTCCAAAATCCACTAAGCAATTATGTACATTCTTATTGAAAATTTCATAATTAAGGAGAAACAGGGGAGTATGAGATCTCGAACTTCCTCCAATTAAAGCGATGTCAGTTGGATCAATCTTGTTGGTCGCATTAGTTGGAGGTCTTCCCATGTCATGGGAAGCTTGAGAAAGTACAGTGGCCGGCAAAGGTGCAATTGGCACAACATGTAATTCTTTCAACATTATCTTTTGTTGGTGCTTTAACTTGCTCAATTCGTAAGAGTGATATTGGCCCTAGTCTTTTTCATGTCTTCTATAATTTTGTACTCTATTTCATCCGAAACGTTTAGCGTTTTAGATGGAGTTGATGAATTTGTTTGGCCTGGGCTGGTATGAGTCGCTTTAGATGTCGTTTTCCTTGTTGCGACCTTATCCTTTGTTGCAGAGCTTGCGCTCTTTGGCTTGGGGATAATTTGGGGAGGATCAAGCTGATTTCTACTTCGTGTGCTAACTGGGAATACTTCTTGATCTTCTTCTTGTGGGAGGATGAAATCCCACATTCCTTGTAATTCTACAACTTCTTCTTCATCGGTTTTCCCTTCAGTGGAAATTTCCTCTTCCTCTTCTTCGGATTCAGCACTTGAAATAGCATTGGGAAGCTTTGAATCCGTTGAAGGGCTTCTGTTAAAAGCTCTGTAGGGCCTTTTTGAAGAAGTTTCTGCTACTTGCTCTTTGATGTCGACCATTTCATTGGAAATGGTCTTCAGAACTTTTTGCAATCCTTCCAAATCGAATGGATCTTTTGCTTGTTTCTTCTTGGAATCTTCTTTGAAGGTGACTTTCTTGGATTTTCGTTCCTCTATCGCGGATTTCTTCTCTAGGGCTATCATACGTTTCTCTACTGCTATTGCTTCTTTCATGTTTTCGACTAAAGTTTTTTTATTAGCCCTGTCCACGAAGATTTCTATGTTCGATGGTAAAGCAGTGATATACCATTCACTTCGCACTTCTTCGCTAGGCTGAGAAGCAGTAGGAATTTTGTTTAAGATTTTATTGAACCGTAAATTGAAATCTTTGATAAGTTCCCTTGATTCAGCCCTAAGGTTTGATAGGTCATTTATTAGCGTTTCCGTAGACCTGTCATCACCAAACTTGGTCAGGAATTGTTCTTGGAAGATTTCCCAACTAGTGATAGATCCAGAGGGTAATGAGAAATACCATGATCTGGCTGTTCCTTGCAGAGTATAAGGAAAAAATCGAACAACAACATCTTCATTGGTCACCCCATTGAGATTAATGGATGGCATAAAGTTGTTTATATGCTTTTCTGCTAGCATGCCTGCCTTAGGATTAAACTTAGGCAGCCATTTCTCAGGATGGGTCGGTATTTGACTCAAGGGTGCAAGCATTAAGACTGCCCCAGGGTTGTTCCATGGAGATTGGGCCATCACTGATCTACTAACAGAGGAAAGTGCAGAAGATGATCCTCGCGGTTGGGAAGATGAGGGTATTACGATTGTAGATGATTTAGGAGGAATTGTGAGGGTTCCAGTGGGTGGATGAACGATGATCTGAAGTGGAGGAGGGGATGGTTGACTTCGCGGTGGAGAGGTTGAGATGGATGATGATGATGAAAGAGTCTCACTATCGGACTCTTTAGGTGATTTCCTTGCTCTTTTTCTATTGGGTAGAGGTAATTCGGTTGGTTGAACGCCAAAATTTTCACTCTTTAATTTGGTTAGTGGATGAGCAGGGTTATATTGCGAAGTCACGCTGCCTTGAGATGTATCAGATCTTTGAGGAGAAATAGAAAATGGCTGAAGTTTGTGAATCAGAGACTCAACTTCAGGAGGTTCGATAGTAGATTGTTCTGAAATGTCAGGGTTTGTAGCAGCGGTTGATGCTCCAGCGACTTCCAACTCTGGGTTTAGGTGTAATGGAGAAGTCGAAGGATATGGTGAGGGCGATTTACTCTCAGAATGGTATTTAGATTTAGATTTACTTGCCATTCAGAGGTTCAGGCCCTCCTTCTAGCGCCAAATATGTTGAAGCCTCGAAAATCGGGTCTACAACAAGGGGGATACCTGCCCGGGTTGGCAGCTCCTTATCCGTTCGGTATAACGGGTCCGACTGGGGATATGGGGCCAATTTCCCAATTTGTGAGCGTGTGTGTGTAGAATTTGATGTTTCTGATCTAATGATTCCTAATCAGGATGTTCTAATTCTAACTTTAATCTAGTGTTATGCTATTGTATTCTAATAAGCAGAAAACATCTAAGTCTATACTAACCCGGGGTGTAATTCTTCTATTATGCGATCTAAAAAGATTTCAAATAACAATTGGTAATAAAGATCATTAAACTATTTTGAGAAAAGAATTCAATAAAAATGAACCACTTCGTATAAAAAGTTAGACGAAACAGTTGTGAAAAACATATTGCATAATGAGCTATTCATACATTAAACGTAAATAAATAGCTATCACTGTACAAAAGTGCCAAATGATAACTGAGGCATTCACACATTAATATATAAACAACTAAAACTGAATATCACTTTAACACATAAGCATAAATGGTTAAGAGATCAAAGTACCATTTATAACTAGTTCTACTCATGAGCTTCAAGCGACAATGATTTATCTCTCCTTGATCTAACATCCACTAAGAGTACATAAGTGAAACATCAGTAGCAGATATGAAATTCAAACATTAACAAATCCTATTCCATTTATTCATCAAAACCTCTTCGTAGGGTGCAAAAGTGCATGGTCTGAGGACAAGTTTTTGACAAATTTCTGGACCCTTCTCTAAATGCATGAGAAGGGTTGAAATACTACTGACTAAAACTAAAAATAACTTATTACAAAAACTCAAGATGCGGTTTAAATGATCGTCCTTTTTCTAAGCAAAAATAAAATAAAACTATTTCTAAAATTAAATATAACATCTAACTATTTCTCTATTTGCTCCTTATTATCGCAAGCATTCAACATCGGTCGGCTGACTTCAGCTTATAATTGTGCTGAGAAACGGAATTAGCAAGATCTGGCACCATCTTTTCGGCAGAATCGATGACGTATTTGGGAATCATCCGTTGACTATGTGACTTTACCATATATGCCCAGTATTATTCCCAAATTAACTTGATTAACCCTGAAATTGCTTCTGCCTTTTCTTTAGCTTTCTGTTTCTAGCGTGGCCTCTTGCAATTTTTTGGGGTTTGCAGATAACTGAGCAATTGGAAGCTTTCCTTTTTGAGCAATTTTCTCAGCGATGCGCTATTATCGCGCATCGGAAACTGCCTCTGTTTCTTGATTAACCCTGAAATTGCTTCCTTGATACGTTTTTCGCCTTTAACGCCTTTTGGGAGATATGAAGCTCAAACTTTGTGAAGATAATGATTCCATAAGATTTTGACCTGAGTCTTCAAATGTTCATCTCTGTCATCGACACTGTCCGTGTATGTGAGAATTTGGGGCCTTGCTTCTTTCCAATGCAGGAATGAATGAGCTAACTCTGTATCTGATGTTCCAGTTGACCTTGATGGGCCTGTAGTAGCCGCAAATCCCATTACCTTAGGATTCTCTTTCCCAAGCAGATTAGGTGCGCCTTCCCAGATGGAAATTGGACTCCTGTCTTTCTTCCTCATAGTATCCTGCATACTGTCTTTTATAACCTTTTGTTCTTCGTTACTGCAGTTTACAAATGAGGTGAAAGTAATGATAAAAATAATGACAGGAAAGCTTTAAATGCCAAAGATATGCAAAAACATGCCACCTTACGTGAACTGGCTCCTTGATAAACACAAAACCATATTTTATTAACAACTGGCATATAATTCATTAATTAACATTTAAACGCATGACCAGTTCTTGGTTTATGGAAAAAGATTTTTCTTGAATATTGAGCCAGGAAAATCTGTGATGGAATGATTCTGCGATTTGCATCACAGTATCGCAGATCACATCATCGTATTATCGCAATTTTCGCTGCATCGTATTATCGCAATTTTCGCTGCATCTCATTATCGCTGCATCTCAAGATCGTAAGATCACATGATCGCAATATCGCAAGATCGTTTAATCGTTATGTGTATTTTATGTGTTTTTGCGATATGCGATATCGCATATCGCATATCCGCGATTTTGATGCAGGTGCATGCCACTCAGGCAGAAAAAAGCCAGAAGTTTCTATGTTTTCTAGTTTAACAATAGGGTAAAAATAAAACATGTTAATTTTTTAAAAAAGTAGGATAAGATGGAGAAAAAAACATGCTATTTTTCATAAAATAGCTAAATGGAAAAAAAACCTAAATTGCCTTGTAAAAGCTGCTTTTGTAATAAGGCAGCTATGGATAAGAAGGAAAAGATGTAAAAACTTAGCCGCCAAGTAAGAAAGATTTCCTCTTAGGTAAAAGTCCAGAATTAGGATTTTTTTTTTATGCATGAACCATAGGGGGAATGAATGTATTCCGTAGCTCTTAAAGGAAAAAAAACAGTGTCTTATATTGAAAAGGGACGCAGCGGATCTGTGGTGGATATGTATATGTAATTTGGCTTTGTAATGGAGGGGGATATCTTCCCACACAGTTCATATGTTATGAATTAATAGATAGATTAGTGTGCTTTAGAAAAGCTATGCGCACAGTTCATTGTTTGATGGATAATAGAAAGGTATGGACGTGCTTATAGAGCAGATGTGCTGTGCTGCCCATTTATTTGATTTATGCGTGTGTCTGTAGATACATATGAAGACGCTGTGGCATTTGGATTTGTTTTAAAATAGCAGTGCGTAGACTGTCCTTGTATGGTATGTATGCCTGTAGGATATGATTGGAGCGAGGCATTTACATCTGAACACCGTGTTAATTAATGGTACCGTGGCTGTTAAACAAACCTTATACAGTGCGCTATCCACCTAAATTGCAATACGCTGTCACCATACTTCAATAGCGTTTATTTGTTAATGTTAAATAGCGTGAGTATGGTGTTTGTTTAAATACATATGCGTTGTACGCATAAGCAATGTATTGTGTATTGTATGATGTTACCAAAGTTTATCTAAATGTTGTGCGTTCAACGGTGTGCTAAGATAATGGTATAATGCATTTGCCTTCAAGAGTGCTGTGCGCATAATCCAACATACCCTGTTTTCATTCAAGAGAACAGTGAGTGAATTTTAATGTTGCAGCAAGGCGGAAGTAGTAGAAATTTGTGACAACAATTACAAGATTTAATGACTGATGACCTCAGGGAATTGAAAAGAGACCAAACCAGAGACATAGAAGATATTGCAACCAAACTAGGAAGATTGTCATTAGAACCAGCAAACAGTCCATCAGATTTTGAGGTTTTCCAACGTGAGTGCTCATTTATGCATGCGATGGAGTTTCGCGTCGCATTCTCGCATGTTTTAGCTCATAAGAAGGCATCCTATCATTTTTTTGCGCGATGCGATATTTCTTAAGGAGTGAATTTACTTCCTTTATTACGAAACTTAAGCTTTTTTAGATTTTTCAAAGGTATTTTCCTAAGTTCATGATGGTAAGCTTTATCCAAAAGGAAGTATGAGCACTAATTGTTTTTTTAAAATTTTTTGACTAAGGGTCCCCACTTATTTAGTATTAGCAATAACACTATATAAAGAGGGGGGTTGTTGGTGGCCACAACAATTGGCGATTCACTTGGAAGAACCAGTTATCTCTGTTTTTCTATTGAATTTTCTAAACTTCCAAAACAATTTTTTTTTTAGAAAGTTAAACTGTATTATGGAAAGATAAAGTACATTATGCTCTAACCTATCAATGACATTTTGTTTCAACTATTTTCGACTTTGATTATTTTCTTCCTCTAGCTAGTCCTTGTATTTACATCAGCCATTACTTAGTCTGTAAAGGTAAAACAAAGTCTTCTTTGTAAACGAGTTTTAAATATGCTCATTTGTCGTAGGTAGAGCCTCTGTTGCTAGTAGGTGTCTATAGCCTCGACAGGGTTACCTATTACCCAACAATGATCCTGTATCCTACTTAAAGCAACCTACAACTCTCAAAGAAGAATCCATATCCACACTTATTGCTTTGATTTTCTTTTATTCTTAAAGAACAATGTCTTGGTTTGATAGCCAATTTATGACACAGTCATTCACTTGATTTATAACTTTGTTGAACAAGTTGGCTCGTGATGAGACCCCTTGCCTTTTGATTGCAACAATGTTGAGTCTTTGCCCTGTTGTGGTATGCAGTATTTGGAAAAGTCAGCAAGTTATAATACCTGTGATTATGATAAGCCGGCTCATGATGAGACCTCTCATTCTTCAAGATGAAGTGTATCCTTGGATTGTTCCTCTGAAAGTTGTGATTTCCTTAGCAGGGAGGAAGTCATTGTTTCCTTAAGATAGCTATGGATGACAATAGTAGAGTTTTTGGAAATAGCTGTTCTACAGAGAATCTTTATTTTGTTATTGACACCTTTCATTGCACTGATATAAAATAATTTCTTCACTAAAGGTTGTTTTCATCAAACTTTATGAAGTTGAAACTAGTATCATATCTAGGTCAGAGTCTTTAACTGTATCTTTCAATAATAAAGATCAATTTTCCAAAAGATTCGCTACTTATACAAGCGAAAAATCAAAATCTGAAAGAGAATTGGTATCTTATTCGTAAATGCCTAATGTAACCATTCCAAACTAGTTTTATTATGAAAAGAAAAACAATTACTCTACAAAATAGAAGAATAATCTTCTATGGAAAATATTTCTTGAGAATTTGTGCGTTAACATGCAACGAGTCTCTTTTACCTGCTAAATCTTGTAACATAAATGTTGATGGACCTATGACTTCTACAATTTGAAAAGGACCAAGCCACATTCTTTGAAATTTTGTATGTTTCCCTTTCTCTTCATGAGCCTTGTCCCATTTTAAAACTAAATCTCCTATATGAAAATATTTTCTGGTTATTATGTTTGAATCAAAAGAGGATTTTACTAGTGCTTGATGATGAGCATGGGTTTTCTTAGCCTGTTCTCATTGTTCTTCTAATTTGATTATTTCCATTTGTCTTAGCTGTAGGGAAGAAGTTGGTACTTCATCAATGTATTGAACTAAAGACAAAGAGGGAATTGCTAAATGAGTCGGAAGAACCACTTCTTCCCTATAAACTAAATCAAAGGGAGAAGTGCCGATGGAAGCTTTTTGCGTTATTCGGTCTGCCCACAAAGCATATATTAAAGACTTATGCCAATTTTTATGATTTTGGTCAACTGTTCTTTGATATCCGATTAGGTTTATTTGTAGACTCAGCTAACCCATTGCCCTGTGGGTAATAATGGCCGATATTTAAGTTTGAATCCTCTTTTAAGTGAAAATTCAGTCTTGCATTTCCAAAAAAGTATGATTTTATCAACCATTAAAGCAGAAGGCAAATCCAAAATTGGTGATTTAATTGATCTATGAACTCAATATATTTTTCAGCTTAGCCGCTTGAATGGAACGCTTCTACCACTTAGTAAAATAATTTTGTTGCTGTAAGGATATATCTATGCTGCTTAGAAGAGTGAGGAACGATCTCACACTATTATGTCCAATCCCACTGACTGAAAGGTTGCTCAATGTTAACTAGTTGTAGTGGCAAGGATGGCTCTTCTTTTGTCTCCCAGCAGTAGTTTGGTAGACTTGACATTTCCTCACGTAACTGTGTGAGTCTTTGAATAAATGTGGGCCAGTAATAGCCTGCGTGCAAGATTTTATGTGCAGTAGCATCTCCAGCATAGTGTTCGCACCTGCTGGCCCACTCGTGGAGTTCCTGCCAAAACTTTTTCAGCTTCAGATTTCTCAAGACATCTAAGGAGAACAGAATCATAATTTATTCTAAAAAGAATATCAATTATGAGCTGATATTGTTTGGCTTTCAACCTTAGATCTCTTTTCCTAGTTAGGTCGAGGTATGAAGGAGCATATCCGTTCTTAAAATAATAAATGATATCGGCGTATAATGACTCAGCATCGTTTAGGCTTACCTCACATATTTGTACTTTTCCAGATGGATTTTCAGAAATTCGTGACGCTCGAGCCAACATCTTGCAAAAGCCTTGACCTTTTACAATGTTTGCTGGTTTGATTTCTATGTCATATTCTTGTAAGGCAGTAACCCAATTGGCCCTTTTCTCACCCACATCCTTCTGTACTAGAAGATTCCTTACCGCTGGAAATGATACTATAATTTTAGTATGGGTTTTGAGTAGAAAAGGTCTGAAATATTTGATTGCTTTGAAAACATCATAAGCATGTTTCTCCACATCTGAATAATTTAATTCATCACCCTGTAAATCTGAATTGAAAAAAGCAATTGGGGCTTCCGCCTTTTCTTGATTCGCTTGAGTGAGTATTGCATCATATGACCTATCTGAGGCAAATGTATATAAAACAAAAGGCTCTACAAAATTTGGAGTTGCTAAAGATGGAGCATTAATAATAGCTTGTTTAATCAGGTTGAATGCTTCGTGTTCATCTTAGCCCCATTTAAAATTTGAGTTCTTTTTAATCATGGCTTGTAAAGGAGACACGATTCTTGAAAAATCTAGAACAAATCTCTTTACAAAGGTGATCTGACCAAGGAAAGATCGCATGGCTTTTTTGTTGTGAGGTAGGGATATTTCAGAAATTTCTTTGATTATGTCGGAATCGATGTGAATTCCAGATTTTGACACTATGAATCCTAGAAGTTTCCCTTCACTTAATGCGAAAAAAGATTTTTTTTTCTTCGGGTTAAGTGAAATTCCATACCTTAAACAAAGTTGGAAGATTTGTTTTAAATCTCTAAGATGGTTGCTTTGTTTCTTGGAATACACAGTTATATCATCCAAATAAATTACTACAAATTTATTGACTAAACCTTTGAATGCGATGTCCATGGCTCTCTGAAATGTGGCACCAGCATTAATAAAACCAAATAGCATCTTTCGATATGTGTATGTGCCCCATTTAGTTCTGAATGTGGTTTTTAATTGATCATCAGGTTGTACCAACACTTGATTGTATCCTGAAAGTCCATCCAAGAAAGACATTATTTCTAAGCCCGCCACTGCCTGCAATATTTGTTCCATAGGTGGTAAAGGAAAATTATCTTTTTGGCAGGCCTTGTTAAGGTTTCGAAAGTCAATGCAAATTCTGATATCTCCGTTTTTCTTTCTAACATGTACGATATTGGAGACCCATTTAGAATGTCTGACGGGAAATATTATTTTGGCTTTCAATAACTTATTGAGTTCAGTCTTTATCTGATTTTCTAAATTGGGATGGATCTTTCTCAATTTTTGTTGGACATGTTTTTCATTATCGATCATTGGAATAGTATGCTGGATGATGGAAGTGTCGTATGTTTTGAGTTCATCATAGTTCCAAGGAAAAAGGTATTTATATTGTCTCAAAAGACAAATATACGCTGATTTTTCTTCAGGGGCTAGGCCGAGGCCTAGATTAATGTTTTGTGGTTTGGCATCAGTTCCTAGGTTTACTAATTCGTAATTTAAAGTTGAACTTTGGTGTTTTGAATTAGTAGACCTTTTAAACCAATCTTTCAAATCGTACAGGTCTTCTAACTTGACCAACAACTTAGGTATAACATTGTTAGTGCTATCTTGTTGCAATTGTCGATCATGTTGGTCTTCGTCAATTATTTGATTGGAGTAGGATCCTTCAGATGTGAGGAAATTCACGATATCAGGATCGTTGTTGAATATTCTCCAATTTGTGATGTTATCAGGAATGGAAGGTTTAAAGATTAATTCTATTGAGAATCTATCTGGACTAAAGTCTTCTAAAGGAATGAGCTTAGAAGCTACGTTGGCTAACATGTCCGCACTTGCATTTTGGACTCTGGGAATTGATGAAATATTAAATGCTATAAAATGGTCAGTCAGATCTTGAACTAAAGATTGATAATGTTTTAAATGACCTGATAAGCATTGTATAGTATTACCTACCTGTCTGACTACAATTTCAGAGTCTCCGAAAACTTGGAGGTACTTGATGTCTAATCCGATTGCTTTGTACAATCCTTGGACTAAAGCCTCATATTCTGCTGTATTGTTAGTGCAATCAAATTCGAGTCTGCATGTTAACATAATTTTATCTCCTTCTGGACTAATTAGCACGCATCCTACTCCTGCTCCTTCGTTAGATTTAGAACCATCAAAAAATAATGTCCAAAACAAATATTTATTTACAAGACTATCTAAAAAATTGATACATTTTGAACTATCCATTTGAGAAAAAATTTCGACTTGGGATAAAACAAAATGTTCTAAATAAGGTGACGTATGAGCATTAAAATTGCCGAGGAAAGAATCCACTGAGTAATTGCCAATAATGCTATTGTTATATGCTACTGGTTCATTTTCCCCCTCTAATTCTGTTACTATGTATTTCTGATGTAGTTCTCGTTCAAATTTTATTTGATTTGGTTTACCATTGTAGGGCAGCCACATGTGCGACCAGTCAGTTGTGAAGTATCCATGAAGTTTTTCTGACCAATCCCTGCTAAGAATTAAGCCATAAAATTCTGGAATATTAGTAACTAAAATGTCAATAACTTGACATACCTTTGGGTTGGATGACAACCTTATCGTTACTTGATTTAGTTCGCCAATCACTTCGACTTGCGATCGATCTAGCTGAACTATGCGCACAACGGATTTTTGTGGTTGAACGTTTAACTTAGTACATATGGACTTTGGTAAAATATTCGATGAAGCGCCAGAATCCACTAAGCAATTATGTACATTCTTATTGAAAATTTCATAAGGAGAAACGGGGGAGCATGAGATCTCGATCTTCCTCCAATTAAAGCGATGTCAGTTGGATCAATCTTGTTGGTCGCATTAGTTGGAGGTCTTCCTATGTCATGGGAAGCTTGAGAAAGTACAGCGGTCGGCAAAGGTGCAACTGGAACAACATGTAATTCTTTCAACATTATCTTTTTTTGGTGCTTTAACTTGCTCAATTCGTAAAGAGTGATATTGGCCCTAGTCTTTTTCATGTCTTCTATAATATTGTACTCTATTTCATCCGAAACGATCAGCGTCTTAGATTGAGTTGATGAATTTGTTTGGACTGGGCTGGTTTGAGTCACTTTAGATGTCGTTTTCTTTGTTGCAACCTTATCCTTTGTTGCAGAGCTTGCTCTCTTTGGCTTGGGGATAGTTTGGGGAGGATCAAGCTGATTTCTACTTCGTGTGCTAACTGGGAATACTTCTTGATCTTCTTCTTGTGGGAGGATGAAATCCCACATTCCTTGTAATTCTACAACTTCTTCTTCATTGGTTTGCCCTTCAGTGGCAATTTCCTCTTCCTCTTCTTGGGATTCAGCACTTGAAATAACATTGGGAGGCTTTGAATCCGTTGAAGGGCTTCTTTTAAAATCTCTGTAGGGCCTTTTTGAAGAAGTTTCTGCTACTTGCTTTTTGATGTCGACCATTTCATTGGACATGGTCTTCAGAACTTTTTGCAATCCTTCCAAATCAAATGGATCTTTTGCTTGTTTCTTCTTGGAATCTTCTTTGAAGGTGACTTTCTTGGATTTCCGTTCCTCTATCGCGGATTTCTTCTCTAGGGCTATCATAAGTTTCTCTACTGCTATTGCTTCTTTCATGTTTTCGGCTAAAGTTGTTTTATTAGCCTTGTCCATGAAGATTGCTATGTTCGATGGTAAAGCAGTGATATACCATTCACTTCGCACTTCTTCGCTAGGCTGAGAAGCAGTAGGAATTTTGTTTAAGATTTTATTGAACCGTAAATTGAAATCTTTGATAGGTTCCCTTGATTCAACCCTAAGGTTGGATAGGTCATTGATTAGCGTTGCCGTAGACCTGTCATCACCAAACCTGGTCAGGAATTGTTCTTGGAAGATGTCCCAAGTAGTGATAGATCAAGAGGGTAATGAGAAATACCATGATCTGGCTGTTCCTTGCAGAGTATAATGAAAAAGTCGAACAACAACATCTTCATTGGTCACCCCATTGAGATTAATGAATAGCATAAAGTTGTTTATATGCATTTCTGCTAGCATGCCTGCCTTAGGATTAAACTTAGGCAGCCATTTCTCAGGATGGGTCGGTATTTGACTCGAGGGTGCAGGCATTAAGACTGCCCCAGGGTTGTTCCATGGAGATTGGGCCATCGCTGATCTACTAACAGAGGAAAGTGCAGAAGATGATCCCTGCGGCTGGGAAGATGAGGGTATTACGATTGCAGATGATTTAGGAGGAATTGTGAGGGTTCGAGTGGGTGGATGAATGATGATCTGAAGTGGAGGAGTGGATGGTTTACTTCGCGGTGGAGAGGTTGAGATGGATGATGATGATGAAAGAGTCTCACTATCAAACTCTTTAGGTGATTTCCTTGCTCTTTCTCTATTGGGTAGAGGTAATTCGGTTGGTTGAACGCCAAACTTTTCACTCTTTAATCTGGTTAGGGGATGAGCAAGGTTATATTGCGAAGTCACGCTGCCTTGAGATTTATCAGACCTTTGAGGAGAAATAGAAAATCGTTGAAGTTTGTGAATCAGAGACTCGACTTCAAGAGGTTCGATAGTAGATTGTTCTGAAATGTCAGGGTTTGTAGCAGCGGTTGATGCTCCAGCGACTTCCAACTCTGGGTTTAGGTGTAATGGAGAAGTCAGAGGAGATGGTGAGGGCGATTTACCCTCAGAATGGTATTTAGATTTAGATTTACTTGCCATTCGGAGGTTCATGCCCTCCTTCTAGTGCCAAATATGTTGAAGCCCCGAAAATTGGGTCTACAACAAGGGGGATACCCGCCCGGGTTGGCAGCTCCTTATTCGTTTTGTATAACGGGTCCAACTGGGGATATGGGACCAGTTTCCCAATTTGTGAGTGTGTGTGTGTGTAGAATTTGATGTTTCTGATCTAATGATTCCTAATTAAGGTGTTCTAATTCTAACTTTAATCTAGTGCTATGTTATTGTATTCTAATAAGCAGAAAACATCTAAGTCTATACTAACCCGGGGTGTAATTCTTCTATTATGCGATCTAAAAAGATTTCAAATAACAATTGGTAATAAAGATCATTAAGCTATTATGAGAAAAAATTTCAATAAAAATGGACCACTTCGTATAAAAAGTTAAACGAAACAGTTGTGAAAAACATATTGCATAATGAGCTATTCATACATTAAACGTAAATAAATAGCTATCATCGTACAAAAGTGCCAAATGATAACTCAGGCATTCACGCATTAATATATAAACAACTAAAACTTAATATCACTTTAACACATAAGCAGAAATGGTTAAGAGATAAAAGTACCATTTATAACTAGTCCTACTCATGAGCTTCAAGCGACAATGATTTATCTCTCCTTGATCTAACATCCACTAAGAGTACAGAAGTGCAACATCAGTAGCAGATATTAAATTCAAACATTAACAAATCCCGTTCCATTCATTCATCAAAACCTCCTCGGAGGGTGCAAAAGTGCATGTTCTGAGGACAAGTTTTTGACAAATTTCTAGACCCTTCTCTAAATGCATGAGAAGTGTTTAAATACTACTGACTAAAACTAAAAATAACTTATTACAAAAATTCAGGATGCGGTTTAAATGACCGTCTTTTTTCTAAGCAAAAATAAAATAAAACTATTTCTAAAATTAAATATAACATCTAACTATTTCTCTATTTGCTCCTTATTATCGCAAGCATTTAGCATCGGTCAGCTGACTTCAGCTTATAATTGTGCTGAGAAACGGAATTAGCAAGATCTGGCACCATCTTTTCGGCATAATCGATGACGTATTTGGGAATCATCCGCTGACTATGTGACTTTACCATGTATGCCCAATATTATTCCCAAATTAACTTGATTAACCCTGAAATTGCTTCTGCCTTTTCTTTAGCTTTCTGCTTCTAGCGTGGCCTCTTGCAATTTTTTGGGGTTTGCAGATAACTGAGCAATTGGAAGCTTTTCTTTTTGAGAAATTTTCTCAGTGATGCGCTATTATCGTGCATCAGAAACTACCTTTGTTTCTTGATTAACCCTGAAATTGCTTCCTTGATACGTTTTTCGCCTTTAGCGCCTTTTGGGAGATATGAAGCTCAAACTTTGTGAAGATAATGATTCCATAAGCTCTTGACCTGAGTCTTCAAATGTTCATCTCTGTCATCGACACAATCTGTGTATGTGAGAATTTGGGGCCTTGCTGCTTTCCAATGCAGGAATGAATGAGCTAACTCTGTAACTGATGTTCCAGTCGACCTTGATGGGCCTGTAGTAGCCGCAAATCCCATTACCTTAGGATTCTCTTTCCCAACCAGATTAGGTGCGCCTTCCCAGATGGAAATTGGACTCCTGCCTTTCTTCCTCATAATATCCTGCATACTGTCTTGTATAACCTTTTGTTCTTCGTTCCTGCAGTTTACAAATGAGGTGAAAGTAATGATAAAAATAATGACTGGAAAGCTTTAAATGCCAAAGATATGCAAAAACATGCCACCTTACGTGAATTGGCTCCTTGATAAACACAAAACCATATTTTATTAACAACTGGCATATAATTCATTAATTAACATTAAAATGCATGACCAGTTCTTGGTTTATGGAAAAAGCTTTTGCTTGAATATTGAGCCAGGAAAATCTGCGATGGAATGATTTTGCGATTTGCATCACAGTATCGCAGATCACAGCATCGTATTATCACAATTTTCGCTGCATCATATTATCGCAATTTTCGCCGCATCTCATTATCGCTACATCGCAAGATCGTAAGATCACATGATCGCAATATCGCAAGATTGTTTAATCGTTATGTGTATTTTATGTGTTTTTGCGATATGCGATATGCGATATCGCATATCGGCGATTTTGAGGTTTTCCAATGTGAGTGCTCATTGATGCATGCGATGCGATGGAGTTTCGCGTCGCAATCTCGCATGTTTTAGCTCATAAGAAGGCATCCTATCATTCTTTTGCGTGATGCGATATTTCTTAAGGAGTGACTTTACTTCCTTTATCATGAAACTTAAGCTTTTTTAGATTTTTCAAAGGTATTTTCCTAAGTTCATGATGGTAAGCTTTATCCAAAAGGAAGTATGAGCACTAATTGATTTTTTAAAATTTTTTGACTAAGGGTCCCCACTTATTTAGTATTAGCAATAACACTATATAAAGAGGGGGTTGTTGGTGGCCACAACAATTGGTGATTCACTTGGAAGAACCAGTTATCTCTATTTTTCTATTGAATTTTGTAAACTTCCAAAACAAATTTTTTTTTAGAAAGTTAAACTTTATTATGGAAAGATAAAGTACATTATGCTCTAACCTATCAATGACATTTTGTTTCAACTATTTTCGACTTTGATTATTTTCTTCCTCTAGCTAGTCCTTGTATTTACATCATCCATTACTTGGTCTGTAAAGGTAAAACAAAGTCTTCTCTATAAACAAGTTTTAAATATGCTCATTTGTCGTAGGTAGAGCCTCTGCTGCCAGTAGGTGTCTATAGCCTCGACAGGGTTACCTATTACCCAACAATCATCATGTATCCTACTTGAAGCAACCTACAACTCTCAAAGAAGAATCCATATCCACACTTATTGCTTTGATTTTCTTTTATTCTTAAAGAACAATGTCTTGGTTTGATAGCCAATTTATGACACAGTCATTCACTTGATTTATAACTTTGCTGAACAAGCTGGCTCGTGATGAGACCCCTTTCCTTTTGATTGCAACAATCTTGAGTCTTTGCCCTATTGTGGTATGCAGTATTTGGCAAAGTCAGCAAGTTATAATACCTGTGATTATGATAAGCCAGCTCATGATGAGACCTCTCATTCTTCAAGATGAAGTGTATCCTTGGATTGTTCCTCTGAAAGTTGTGATTTCCTTAGCAGGGAGGAAGTAATTGTTTCCTTAAGATAGCTCTGGACGACAATAATAGAGTTTTTGGAAATAGCTGTTCTACAGAGAATCTTTATTTTGTTATTGATACCTTTCATTGCACTGATATAAAATAATTTCTTCACTAAAGGTTGTTATCATCAAACTTTATGAAGTTGAAACTAGTATCATATCTAGGTTAGAGTCTTTAATTGTATCTTTCAATAATAAAGATCAATTTTCCAAAAGATTCGCTATTTATACAAGCGCAAAATCAAAATCTGAAAGAGAATTGGTATCTTATTCGTAAATGCCTAATGTAACCATTCACAACTAGTTTTATTATGAAAAGAAAAACAATTACTCTACAAAATAGAAGAATAATCTTCTATGGAAAATATTTCTTGAGAATTTGTGCGTTAACACGCAAAGAGTCTCTTTTACCTGCTAAATCATGTAACATAAATGTTGATGGACCTATGACTTCTACAATTTGAAAAGGACCAAGCCACATTCTTTGAAATTTTGTATGTTTCCCTTTCTCTTCATGAGCCTTGTCCCATTTTAAAACTAAATCTCCTATCTAAAAATCTTTTCTGGTTACTATGTTTGAATCAAAAGAGGATTTTACTAGTGCTTGATGATGAGCATGGGTTTTCTTAGCCCGTTCTCATTGTTCTTCTAATTTGATTATTTCCATTTGTCTTAGTTGTAGGGAAGAAGTTGGTACTTCATCAATGTATTGAACTAAAGACAAAGAGGGAATTGCTAAATGAGTCGGAAGAACCACTTCTTCCCCATAAACTAAATCAAAGAGAGAAGTGTTGATGGAAGCTTTTTGCGTTATTCGGTCTGCCCACAAAGCATATATTAAAGACTTATGCCAATTTTTATGATTTTGGTCAACTGTTCTTTTGATAATTTTGATTAGGTTTTTATTTGTAGACTCAGCTAACCCATTGCCCTGTGGGTAATAATTGGTCGAATATTTAAGTTTGAATCCTCTTTTAAGTGCAAATTCAGTCATTGCATTTCTAGAAAAGTATGATGCATTATCAAACATTAAAGCGGAAGGCAATCTAAACTTGGTGATTATAAATTGATCTATAAACTCAATGATATTTTCAACATTAGCCGTCTTGAGTGGAACTGCTTCTACCCACTTAGTAAAATAATTTGTTGTTGTAAGGATATATCTATGCTGCTTAGAAGAGTGAAGAACAATCTCACCTATTATGTCCAATCCCCATTGACTGAAAGGTTGCTCAATGTTAACTAGTTGTAGTGGCAAGGATGGCTTCTTTTGTCTCCCAGCAGTAGTTTGGTAGACTTAACATTTCCTCACGTAACTGTGCGAGTTTTTGAATAATGTGGGCCAGTAATAGCCTGCGCGCAAGATTTTATGTACAGTAGCATCTCCAACATAGTGTTCGCCTGCTGGCCCATCGTGGAGTTCCTGCAAAACTTTTTCAGCTTCAGATTTCTCAAGACATCTAAGGAGAACATAATCATAATTTATTCTAAAAAGAATAGCATTTATGAGCTGATATTGTTTGGCTTTCAACCTTAGAGCTCTTTTCCTAGTTAGGTCGAGGTATGAAGGAGCATATCCGTTCTTAAAATAATAAATGATATCGGCGTATAATGACTCAGCATCGTTTAGGCTTACCTCACACATTTGTACCTCTGCAGATGGATTTTCAGAAATTCGCGACGCTCCAGCTAGCATCTTGCAAAAGCCTTGACCTTTTACAATGTTTGTTGGTTTGATTTCTATGTCATATTCTTGTAAGGCAGTAACCCAATTGGCCCTTTTCTCACCCACATCCTTCTGTACTAGAAGATTCCTTACCGCTGGAAACGGTAC
>APFE030679446.1:12570-48219 GCA_000404065.3 Pinus taeda
TCCAA
Organism: Pinus taeda; assembly: GCA_000404065.3. Taxonomy (NCBI): domain Eukaryota; kingdom Viridiplantae; phylum Streptophyta; class Pinopsida; order Pinales; family Pinaceae; genus Pinus; species Pinus taeda. Next base: position 12,576 of record APFE030679446.1, read on the forward strand.
ACACCATATGCTCAATCTCTATTTCTAAATATGTTTTCTGCTGGATTAGCCATAGATATGAATTCTTAATTGCTCATGTCTAAACTTATCCTAACATGGTGAATACTATTTAAGAATTCTCAACTGCTCTTAAGCATTACTTTCATGTTTCTTCATTAGCATAATGAAAGATTCTTAACTGCCTTTCACTCACTAAATCCCCATTTTTCACCAACAAATCTGATATATTGATTCACACATGCCTAACCTGCTCTGCAACAACACTTTCTCTCCACAGATCCACTTTCAAAAGCACAAATATCTCAACTCCATTGCCCAATGGAACAAACTGTCATGTAAATCTATACTTCAGTTCTAAAAGAATTCACCAACCCCAAATTCAAACAAACAGTGCATCATAACTAGTCTAAAACACTCATCAAACAAAGCTAAACTATAAAGAGAGAGCCCTCTCGTGTTACAGGTAGGCTAGAACCTGTAACTACAAGATTGGTCAGTGGTTACCTCAGCCGTATTCCCTTTAGGAAGCAGGGAACAACCTGAGTGATAACAGTAACTAAACACATCCACGCCATCTCTCAAGGGACTCCAATCCTTTGATAGATCCTCCTATAACTAAACACTAGATAATATACCTATCAAGTACATGTTCATGAATCTAGCACATATCCAGTTAATGTAAAACAAAATCAAGGTTAAGAAGATTTTTTGTATGCCAAGCATGCATTCCTTTGGAATTAGGGTTTCCAAACATAGCCAAAGGAATTCTTGTCCAACTCCTTCCTTTTACGTTTTTACTTTACTACAACTGTGTCTTACTATGCGTTGTCACATCATCCAACTATTAGTTATGTAAACACATCAACTGTTACCTTGTCACACTAATACCAAACATGTTTCCTCCAACTTCTCACACATGTCAACCATATGTTCCAAATATCAAGACAATCATATTTATCAATTTGAATCAATATTTAGCAAAAATAACAATCATGTCATAGTCAACTCAGATTCATTAGACAGAATGCTACATCTATCACCTACTACACTCAAGTGCATTTCAATTGTCTCAAAAAACATCTTAAAACAAGATCATTGGAACACATAGTCATATTAAGAAATTCATCAACCATTCAACCACTTACAATCATACCATGTTAAATAAATCAACTAGGCACCAATTACCCAAACACCAAATAAATGTCATAATCAAACAACCTAGCACCAAATATACAACATAAGAAAACTCATACTTTATTTAAGGGAGGCTATCTTGTCTACACAATAAAACTAGGTTAGCATGATTCAACTTCACAACATGTCAACTCAAACATAAATCATGATATCCATAATAGTAACTAACTAATCATGTTCATGTCATAAGCTCATAAGCATTTGTCGTTCATGCATAACAATCACATATGTATGATCAATCTAGATTAGTATGACACAATATCACAAATATGTTAGCTCATACCTGAGTATCGAACCATAACCATCTGCATAGGTTAAATCAGGTTAACACAATATATATAACATCAATATCTTCAATGAAATGAACATAACCATCACGCATATGACCAATCCAAATTATAACATCAATATCTCAATGAAATAACCCTAATCATCAAGTTAATAACATATAACAACAATAGGTTATGTATGATGCTCATCAACAACATAAAACTGAATTGTCAAGCAAATTGTCATATAAAAATCAACAAGTTAACTATAACATACTCATCAACAACATATAACATAATCATGATGTTATCTAATATAAAAATACAATAGAAAAGCTTACAACTACAAGCTACTATCATTATTGACTATCTAAAACATGTGCATATAGCTACACTAATCATCTAACATTTACCATGAATGTAACCATAACATCAAATTCATGTATATAAACCTAATGTATATAACCCCAATGCATATAAAAATCCTTAACTTACATACCTACATTCCCACATGCAATACCTGTATGATGATCTACCCTTGCCTCGAGGTCCAATCCTACAACTTCACTTTGATGATTTGGACCTCTTACTTTATCTCAGCCAACTTATTAGCATCATAACAACCAATAGCACCATGATGACCTAGATTTCATACAATGATTTCACAAGGCATGTTTGACCTACTATACATGCATAATCATAACCAAGACCATACATGCATAACAACTACATATACACACATAACAAATGAGTACCAAACCATATACACATCCTTATAGATAGAGTCTAGTCATCAATGCATGACAATATCAACCACACAAGCCATGACCTTATGCATGACAAAAACAACCACATCACGTGCACTTGATAACATGTGAGCACTGACGTGCATAAAAATGCACAATCAATCATACACACATGATGAAATACCCCATGAAAACACCTTCGACCTTCACATATCTACATCACTACAACCATGATCAAAGCCATGCAAGGGAAACAAGCACATGGACTACAACAAAAGAGACACACATGAAACTGACATGAACGCATGACCAACACACATCCCAAGGAGAGCACAACCACACTGTGATACCACTCTATAACACCCTCCTTCCACATCTACCCAAGGAACTAGTTAGTCGGGATAAACATGCGACGATAGGCCACCATGATAAGATTCAACCTCCTTGGTGACTTAAGGAAATGGAATCTATAGAGCATCACATAGAGTCATCCAACATCATCCAAATAACCTTCAAAAGACTAGTCATCCACCCAAACTGCCTATCCCTGGGTCGCACTATTGTGTGAGACACTTAGGGTAGGGTAATGCTCCTTAGACACTTCCCAGTGGAGTTAGTTTCGGTACTAATGCTCTCCAGGCACTGCCCGGGTGCTTTATAATGCTTCCCAGACACTGCCCAAATGAGTTAGTCTCAACACTAATGCTAACATTTCAAGATTTGAGCCACCTTTTTTGTCCCAGAGCCTAGGACACTGCCCAGAATGGAATCATCATTTAGAATTGGTAAGGATACAAGGCAAAAAGGATACAAAAGCAATAATATGAACAAAATCATAACCATACCCGTACTAGCCATGACAGGAATTTCATCAAACATATCATCAACATGTAACCTATAGGTGTAAACAACAGAATTAAGTGTATGGATCTCATACTTATCTAAGAATCGCCATGAACCATTGTCTCCTCATGTCTTTTGCTACCTTAGTACTTATTGAGTCATAAATACAATATCCATTCAAACAAAAGTAAAAACATGTTGAGAGCCAAACATAGGTACTACCATAAAATGTACATATAACTAGCATAATAGGAGCAGAAATACAAAGGACATATCAACCATCAAAATACATATATATATATATATATCAATATATTTGCACATGAAATCAATGGAATGAATTTCTCATTAATAAATGTAATGGAATAATCGGTGGTGGGACCACCATGTTCCACCCGACCATAGATTGGATAAGCCAATTTTCTCTTTAGCCAATCATCCGAGTGCCATATTCCAAGCATGAATGTGGGACTCGTAGAACACATCAAAAACACCAAATCAATGTGGATGCCACCAGAGTTCTCTACCTACATCGTGAGGAATTTGAGTGTCTCCTAGTATCTTAAGCTTTACCATGCATTCGCAGTCTGATCCAAGGATCACTAGGCCCTACATCGAGACATACTCTCTAGGCTTTACCGTGCATTCCATCCCAGAATCACTAGGCCCTAAAGAGAAAATCCACCTCTTGGCTTTACCGTATATCCTGCCATTCACCGGCAACGATTCCTAGGCCCATCGAGGCACACAATCTGGCTTTACCACAACCCACAGTCTAGTTCAAGGGTTACTAGGCCTTTAGCTTCATGCATCCTCAGTCTGGTTCAGGGAACACTACCACCATGTGTTTTTCAATTCAGAAATCCACCCCACTCAGCATCGAATCCAATCCGGCCATCCCCCACAAAAGCATGAGAGAACCCATCTCATCGAAGCTATCAGGAAATTGCAAGGCTATGCTAAAAATATTGTCACACCTGCAATGAAGCCTATTGTGGCTTCTTGATCCTACCTATAGCTACTTGATCCTTTCTTCCTCTTGCCTTATTTCGCTTTCTTGCTCCAATGCCAATGTGCTCCAAGAAAACTCTAAGTGACCAAGAGTGAGAGAGAGAGAGAGAATAATGAGAGAGCTCCAAAGCTAAATTGACCGAGTCTTGCCCACTGATCCTTAGAAGCCTTTTTATTAGTGAGGCCTCTATTTTCTTCATTTTCAATTATTTTCCTTCAATTTCTTCCACACATGCAACATGTGACCTTTCACCTTCCTTTTCTCCCGACTTCCTTTATTTTCATAAATAAATGTGCCAGAATACCTTTCTGCCTCTTTAATGCCTTAGCCATTTCCTTTGCTAATTTCCCTAGCCATAAACAACCAAACGAACACCCCCTAGTATGTCTTTCCCACCATTCATCTTGGAATATGTGTCCCATCATCTGTGGTATTTATATAATTATACATGGAATTTTCACCAGGGTTGCTACATAGAATTTATTTTTTATGATATTTTTGTAAGATTTGGGGTACCTAGGGAGATAGTTATTGATCAGGGTACTTAGTTTGTGTCAATTATTATGTAGGTAATTGTATATAAATATCATATTACTCATCAAAACTCCACGCCTTATCATCCACAGACCAATGGGCAAGTGGAATCAACAAATAAGTTGTTGGACACAATCCTTACAAAGACATTGCAATTACATAAAAAGGATTAGTTTGATTGACTTCTTAAGGAATTGTGGGCCTACAGGATCAAATGGAGAAACACCACTAGATTCTCTCCATATGAATTGGTGTATGGAAAATAGGTTTTACTTCCCATTTAGTTTCAGATCAGAACATTCAATGGCAGTAGATTTGGGTATAGACCTTGATGAGGCACAACAGTAGAGCATCTTGCAGCTCAATGAGTTGGATGAGATTAGGCAGGATTATTTTCAACATACTAACTTGATCCAACAACAATGAGATAAATGACATGATAGATTCATAAAGAAGAAGAAATTTAAAGAAGGAGATTGGGCATTGTTGTATGATTCAAGGTTTAAGAACTTTAAAGGGAAATTCAATACACATTGGCTGGGTCCCTATGAAATTGAGAAAGTTTTTGACAATGGATCTGTTTGGGTTAAAACAATTGATAATGGGAATGTTTCTTTCTTGGTAAATGGGCACAGACTCAAGTTATATCAAAAACCCTAATCCAAGAAGGAATTTGTGGAAGAAATTCTGAAGAAAAAAGAGCTGGAAATGGAAGGAGAAGGAGTTGTTCCTTATACTACCTCTTCTTGATTTTCTATTGTCATAAACTGAGCTTACTTTGTTCCTTCTCATGCTCAATAAACAATGAGAGGAATTTCTATTGGGTACATATTTATTCCTTTTTCTGCGCCCAACGTACTAATTACGGAAAAGGCGCCCCCTTGGAGTCCTTTTTTTATTTTTTTTTAGTATTTCAGACTCTCTAAAATTGAAATGGCAGGAGAAGGAGTTTTTCCTTATACTACCTCTTCTTTATTTTCTATTGTCATAAATTGAGCTTACTTTGTTCCTTCTCATGCTCAATAAACCATGAGAGGAATTTCTATTGGGTACATATTTATTCCTTTTTATGTGCCCAATGTACTAATTACGGAAAAGGCGCCCCCTTGGAGTCCTTTTTTTTTTTTTTTAGTATTTCAGACTCTCTAAAATTGAAAGCCGATGAGCATGAACTACCCTAGGCTCATTAAAATAACATGACATTGGATCCTTTGGATCCTCAAAATAAATTTTATTTTTCAACTAAGATTTGGATTGCTCGTGTTCGATTAATGTGGGATTCCTTAAGGCCCTCCTTCCAACAATATTGGCCCATCAACATCAACAAATTATCTTGGTCCAAGATCAAGAGCCTTATGATGCCTTGAAGCCTATATGCCTTAATGACAAGCTATCTCTCCAGCAGAAATGGGGAATCATCATGGCTCCTTGACTACTGGATCCTACAAGGGGTTTGACATTAGCTCATAAATTCACACCTGATAGGATGTACCAGGGTACCTTGGTCCTCACTCTCATTAATGGTGATGGCCCTTGCACTGGTTAACAATTGACTTCAATGGCTGGTAATCCAATGAGCTCATTGCACATTCAACATAAACACCTTCATTCACATGTAATGAACTGTACAAAAAGGGGTAGAAATGTGTTTGTTTTCTACAGAAGAATTTCCTACATAACATTCAACAATTGTGTAGAAAAAAAAAAATTCCTGTAGCACACCAACTGTTTCCTAAAAATACAATGAAAACATTATATTTTTCAATAAAGTACTCATAATTTATTACTAGTTATAATCACGAATTATGTAATCATGTTTATAACCTGTTATGTTTAATGTATACATGAATTATGTAATTCTAAGGTGAATTATCATTTCAAAGATAATGGAAAACGTCATCAAAGGAGTGGATCGTTGGGAGGTAAGATCGGTAAGGTACAGTTGGTGATAGGACGCTTAAAGTGAAAGGTAATGATGCTTTAATATTTTTAAAATTTACATGAACATAAGCCTCGGTACCCTTTATGGAAATGCACGGCCATGACCATTAGGTCATGAATGGAGTTCCATGTCCACCTCTCATAACTCTAACACGTTCTTTGGTGATATTTTAGACATCCATTCCAAAGGTCAAATCATGATGTTAATCATGATCACGACTGATGTCCTTTCTAAAATAAAATTCCATACTTCCCTAATACGTCGAAAATTTAAATCCCACTATCGATTTTTTACAAAGGCTTGGAGGCATCACTATGAGCTGAATTAGCTTTGTTTCTTCTGCTCCTAGACTGTGTGCCCTTGTTTAGTTTGAACTACAAGGATTTGCACTATTAGATGTTGAGCCCAGAAACAAAGTTGTGTTGGAAAAGGTAGGATGGTTGCCCCTATTTCATAAATTCTATGGGTACAATTAAAAAGTGACCAAATCCTTCACTCTTAACCTTAATGGAGACAAAGAGCAGGTGGGAAATGTCAAATTTTGATTGATGGAGGAGTTGGTGGCACGAGCCTAGGATATTCCACAAGAAGGAGAACATTGGTTTAAAAATCAACGGTTCGCGAAACGAATATGTCATCCCTTCCTTCGGAAAAAATGCACAAAACTCGATTGGAGTAAAGGCATCCCACAAAAATATCTACGGAGTAAGTATTGGCACTTGCTATTTCTCTTATAGAAATATATAACTTGCAAATGTTGTTTTTGGTTTGCATTTATGTTTCATATTCACCTTCTTGGGAACTTCCTAGATAGGCCTTTAAATTTTCCTTATTTCTTAAAGATGTCTTTGATGGAAATGTCTAGTATTGCTAAGGATAGAGAAGCCCACATAGAGGAAAACCTCTCTCACCATGGGTTAATAAGAATTATCTCGACAGAGGTTCTAAAGAAGAAAAACAAAATGTGGGAAGATTTCCTGTCAAAGAATTGTTTCATGGAAGATGAGAAGGACTATATTCCTTCTAAAGTTAAGGATGAAAATCCAAGGAAAAAGCCACAAACATGAGTTCTACTGATAAAGGAGAATCAGAAGGAGATGAAGAGGTAGTAGTGACTGGAGAACTCGTAACAAAGAAGCTTAAATTTAAAAACTCTTCTACCCCTACTAAAAGAGTTACAAGGAGCTAGGCTGTAAAGATGGCCACAAAGGAAATCACATCAGAAGGAACATCACCAAGAAGTCCTCGTAAGAATAAAAGGAAGCCCCAATGCTTGGAAAAATAAAAGGAGAAGGTGGTATGAACCAGACATAAAATCAGTATCCTTCCAGGATCCACCACTACAGGAAAGTGGATATAAGACAGTAGAAGACCACCAAGGGCAAGAGAAATCTAGTTTGCCTCAGTCCTCCCCTAGATGACATGAATCAGAGGTAACTTCTCAAAAAAATCAGTGTCGATAAGAACTGGAAGCAATCATTCACGAGCTTACTATGTAAGAGTGGGCTCTGCAGAAGGAGAATGAAACTTTGAAAGAAAACAGTTTATGCATATAGAAAGAGCACGAAGAATGGCATCAAAAGCCAACCAGAATCATGAAGAAGAAACAAAACTAGATTGACCACCTCAAGAAGAAGAATGAAACTTATAGCAACTAGATTCAGGAAGAATCCAGTAGGGCACAATTGCACCATTTGACTGTAGTAATTGCAGCATAGGGCAAGGACTGATCTTTTTCTTTAGAGGCTACATAATTTTGCTTGCATAAGGGACATGCAAGAAGTTAGGCATGGGGGAATTTTGAGTCTCAGTTTTTATCAATTTTGATAGGCTTCCAACACCTTGTTTTCCCATTTTTGAACTCTATTTGATCCCTAGTTATACCTATTTCAATCAAATTATCTCAATTTTGGCCAAAAGAGTACTATTGCTTAAGGGATGCAAATTAACTTAAAAATTGTTATTTTATCTTACTCTTAAGTAGTTCCTTAAGCTAATTGTTTCCTTATTGAAATGATTGAGTCAACTAATCGAAGACTTATGCAGATTCGAAGAATCTCTATCATTTCCTGGAGACAACTTGCAGTTACTATTTTCTGGTAGATGGTCCGCAATTTCCTACAGGTGCGAATTTCCTACAACCGTCTAGATTTCATGCAACCATCTAGTTTTCCTACAATAGAATCAGCAGTTTGCTATGTTCCACTTAATATTAGAACAAAGTAGAACATGGGTTTTTTGGGGAATCTACCTACACAGATGCTGTCCTATTGGCTGCTCCATATTTATCATCAAAACCACCTAGATCTCCAATCTCCTTCTCATTCACCTCTTGAGGAAAATATCTAGCAGATATAGCAAAATAGTCTGATCCATGCTTTCAGTCATTGATCAAACTCAGAAGAGCTATTTTTGATATTTTATACTTGTATTAATAGAAAATAGTTTAGCAAGTAGTTTCTCCTTATTCAAGCAAATCATATGCCTACAATTTTGTATAAATACTATTATATTTTATGTGTAAGGGGGCCGATTGGCTGATCAGTGTATGAGATTGTACAAGACTCTGATATTTTCCATATTAATACAAGTTATATGTTCTTTTCATTCTACTCAGTAAAACCTTTTAATATTGAAAGGGCTGTGAGTAAGGGAGGGCCCCCTTTACTGACAACTCCATTAGTAGTACTAGTGTATTCCTTTAATTATGTTTATGCAGTGATATTGTTGTTACACAACTAGTGTTCTCTTTTCTAATTCAACAACATATATCGATTGATTTATGGTTAAGATTTATGTGATTCACTTAATTAGTTTTAGCTCTACATTGTTAAATTGATTTCTTTTGGCTATGTGTTTGATCTTTGATCTTTTTTTATTAACATCAGCAATATCAGAGTTGTAGCGGGAGGTGAATCCTCTCTATAGCCTTTGCTGCCAATTGTTGATGTAGAAAAGAGGCATTAGTGTTGTGTATATATGACTAATTTAATTAGGAAGCACTTGAGGTATAAATCCTGCATATATTTTGCATGACATCTCGTATGTTTACTTACCCTTGGTTGATAATTTATGTTGGTAAATTATAAGTCTATAATTTAACTCAAAAATTCTCCCCTCCTATAGTAACATGTAGGGTATAGAATGGGTAATAGGTGATAGAGTAGACATCATCTTCCTCCTCCTCTTCCAACCATAAAGGTAAGTCAAGCTCTAGAGATGGTTGAGTAGGAGCATACAAGACCAATTGTTTGGACAAATGCCCATTTTTAATGGTCATATTCTGAGTCCTGCAACTTATGTAAGCATTAGGAGTGGCTAGCCATGGCCTTCCAAGGATGAGAGTATAACCATTGAACTTGGTCTTAGGTTGGAGAACTAAGAAGTCAAAAGTGTATTCCGAGGAATTAATGGAGACCATCACATCCTCAAGAACTCCCTCAAGAGCTACTGTGGATCTCTCTACAAGATGAAAAACTATTATGGTATTCCTTAATGATCCCTGGAGATTCAGTTTAAGCATATTTGGTGGAATCCAGTATTGCAGCAATAATGCTGCAATTCCTGGGGCTCCCTTCTTTACTTTTATCAACCCGGTTGTTCGTAACAAACTTGGAAGCGACGATGTTGTATGCACAAGTACTAGCTCTTGTCACAGTTGTCACTTGGTCAGCTGGCACAAGTCCACTAGGAGCTTAAGCCAAGTTCTATGAGCTCTTAGAAGAAGCTTTGTAATTGATGGATGAAAGCTAACTCGAAGAAAGCTAATCTATTTGCGAAAAGAGATTGAAAATATGGAGGAAAGCGCAAACCCTAGCAAACCCTAATTATACCAGTTAGTCCTACTGATGCAAAGATGAGCATGCAAACTACTGAAAGAGATGCCATTACTTCTATGAAGATAAAATACATGTGTCTAGACTACCTCTGTCCTAAGAAAACATCTTTTTTTAATTTTGATTAAGTTGTTAGTTTTATCATGCATATGCTTTCACTGTTCTTTACTGTGCAGGGGTGGATCAAGGAGGAGGAATGCTTGGAAAAGGTTGGGAAGGTTCAGAGAGGGTCTAAGGAGTTCTAAACACCCTTCCAGAGAGTTTCACAAAGTTTGGCTATCAAGAAACCTCATTTGTGAGCTTCTACAGGAAGTCTGCAGGGGTTCTATACGATGTTCAAAGATTTCTACAGGATGTTCAGAAATTTCTACATGATGTTTAAAAAGTGGATTTTAGAGGATGGGTGAGTGAGGGAAGATACATGGATGGATAAGGAGATAGGGTAGGGGCCTGGAGTGACCCAGAAACTGGTGGGTGGAGTGGTGAGAAGGTGTAGAAGGCTGACTTGGCTTAAAGAAGGCTAACCCAATGATTCTGCAAGTAGGTAGGGTTACGTGGGAAAAGGACAGATGGGAGATGAGGAACCCAGCTAGGAGATGGAACAGGTGGCTCAGATGACGTTTAGGTGGATGAAAGAGTGGTGTAGATGCCCTGCACGGTGTACATTCAACCAAATCAACAAAGTCTTGCAAATGATCAAAGTCCTAGCTAATCTAGTCTAAATTTCAATAACATGAATGAGCAATAGCTTTATTGGAAAGAAAACCATGTACATCAACTATGCAAAGAAACATTTCAGATATCTAAACCCATAACTAATTTCTGCAAAGGAAAAACAATGCATTAAGGATTGCATGGTCAAGCAAACTAGTGTTTTTGTTGGGGCAAGACTGTTTCTTCAATTCCATCCCCTGATCCAATAAGGATGAGGTGAAACCGAGAGTGTGATTGTCCCTTTTCTTTGGAGCTTTTTCTGTTATTATCTTACCAAAACACCTGAAGCAATTCTATTCATAAACAGTGATCTATCCAAGCAACACAACTAAATCTACCTAACAGAAATACGTTTCAAATGCATAAAGGGAAACAGTGATGCATAAAGGAAAAGTAACAGTACAGAAAGGAAGCCATAGGCTCTCAGGTTGGGCCTTACCTTGAGAGCTATGGCTCCTATAGAAAATTTAGAGTTGATATAAAATCGGACTGCTTCTCATTATCAGAAAATAGTCATAAGAGTTATGCCAAAAATGGCTACAAGAGAACAAAAGCTAACAGCATTGTAGTGCAAAATAGAAATGGTTTCAAAAGTCCATTACGAAGGCTGAGGCATCAACATTTATACATCACGAGGGCCCTAGCTGGCCTCCTAAATCTATGGGACTCGGCTGTCCAAACTGTGAGTTAGACAGTCCCTTCCAAAATCTGCTTGGCTGCCTTCTGGATCCGGTTTTGGTGGCCTTTGAAGCTTGAAGTTGGGGGTGAAGATTCTGAGGAAGGGTTATTTAATGCCATAGACAACACCCCTATGAATCCTCACCTTAGGCTTGGCTGTCTTCTAGCCCATGATTGCTCGGTTTTTCTCCAACATGTGTCAAAAAAACTTGAAATGAGCATGTGTTAGCCACCGAGGAAGAGTGACTACCCTTATTCGTACAAATGACATAAATATACTGAAAATAATGCATAAGCTATGAAAATGAAGGATTGAAGAAGGACTGAACAAGGATAATTAGGCCAAATGAGCCCAATTTTGGGGCTCATCATCACCCCCCTGCTAAAAGGGTTGCTCATCCTCTGAGCAACTAGTACAGCTCCTCGTCTTTCATTGCTTTAATCGCCACCCTCACATCCCGGGCTTTTGAAGTAGTATCCTCCTCACTGTCATGGAATCCGGCCTTCCTTTCCACCTCTTCCCATTGCTTATGCTCTTCCTCTTCTGTGCCTCCTTCTAATAATCCCAAAAGCAAGGGTGGACTTAGCTTGAGGCCTATCCAACTGGCCTGGAGGTTTTCCATAGACTTCTTGTAGAGAGGCACTCATGCCAAGGCCTCCCTCATTCGAGTTGGAGTGTGATATTCCCTGATTTTGAGGTTGTGGGACAATGTGTTCCACCTACGGGTGCAAGAATGAACACAATTATCCCCTAGTAATCGCTCCATATCCTTGAAGTGTGCTATGGCCTGGGCCTACCGATCCATGTACTCTAATAAAGCCTGAGAGTTGGTTGCTAGGTGTTGGTGAGTGGATATCAATGCTGTGGGGTTCCCTGGCTCTACTCTAATCAGCAATGGTTCATGTAGTTCTCGGTCCATGACATTCCTGACCTCAGCCGCTCTCTTTTCTTTGCGGTTTAACCATGAGGTCATTGCCATCAGCTGCATGTCCCCTACTGCTGTGTTGGGGTCCCACGAGGTGATGTTTGGAAGGGCCAAATTATGAAGGTAAGACTCTGAAAGCTTAGCCTTATCTTCCGATGAACTGCTATTACATAAATCCATGAAGTGTTGGGGGTTTTGGATTTGGGAGATACCCCTTTGTGCCAATGTGTTGATTTGGAACTACAGCCACTGAGCCCTTAGGTACAAGCCGTAGGATTTCGTCAGCTGCCTACATTGCAGAGCTTCCATTGTCCAACTGGCCATGTAGGCCAGTTTTTTCTCCTTTTCTTGCATCTACTATTTTAGGGATTGTATCTCTATACCTACTTGCAATTCCCTTTCCTATAGCTTCCGGTTTAGTTCCTCAAGATCATCTTGCATCCCTTCTTTTTCTTGAGGTTCTACTGAGGTGTCCTTGGCTGTTGTGTCTGATTCTTTTCTCTTAACTTGTCTTGTTGGGAGCTTTCCACATGCCTTACTCTTGCCAACTTCCTTTGTGTTTCCTTGAGCCTTTCCTCTAGAGGTCCTATATCTGCTACCCCCTTTGATTTGGCGATCCTCATCCAAGTGTGGGTTCATACTCTTTCTTCCTATAGTGCTAGAAACAGTGGCACTGTGAACTTTTGAGGAACAATTTTGCCGGCCTCCCAGAAGTTATAATAAGAGCCCAGGCTGGGCTGGGGGCTTGGTTCCATGATGACATCGGTCTTCTCCTCCTCCTGTGGTGACTTAGCTGCTCTTTCCTCCATCTGCTCAGTTTCTTTCAACCTAGCCAAAGTTTCCTGTAGAATAGCCTCGGTGTCTTGTAGAGAGGCTTCTGATTTCAATTTCTCCATCCTTTCCCTCCATGAGGATGTTTTCGGGCTCCCCCACTCATAAGTAATGGATGCCTTGGAGGGGGACCTATCCTTTGGTGTGGTAGGGGTATCCACAATTGTGATTGGCTCTTTTGATGGAGGCTGGGGTCCGCCAGTCTTAATCCTCACACTCCTTCTCGCTTTAAAATACAGAGGAGTCTCCCTCTTTCATTTCTCTTTTGGCTTGGGAGAGGTACTTAGGGTGGCCACCACAGCTGCTGCCTCCCTAGCTAGAATTTCAGCCGACTTCTCCTTCTGCTGTCCTTCTTGTTGACTTCCTGTAGAAATTCATGTAGTGGTTGGTTTCTGGCTTCCTGTAGAAGTTGTTTTTAATCTTCCTATAGAAATAGCTTCTTGTTTTCCTGTAAAATCCAAGGGCACTATTTTAGCCTGCTTGGTTGAGGGGACTTTTTCCTTTAACTTGGCTGAGACTGCCTTAGGGGTGCCCTTACTGACTTGGACTTTCTCAGTCCTTTCTACCCTGCTCTGTAGTCTTTTCTCCCTAGGTGTTGGTGCAATTTTACTATCCCCTGTTTTGGTAGCTTGACCCTTTTCTTGTGTTCCTTTTTGTTCTTTATTTGGTGTTTTCCCCAGGGTTTCTTGTCCTTTAACCTTCTTCTCTGCCTGAGTATGCTCCTTCTCCTCACTGCTGGAGGAAGTGAGCTCCTCGGCCAAAACTCGGATGTCATCATCCTCCGACATATTCCAAAAAATTTCCCAGGAGAGAGGGACAGTGAATGTGTGGAGTGCATCTTCCACGAGGAGCTTGATAAGCCCATGATGGGCTAGCTGGTCTAGTGTCCCCTCTCTCAATTTGGTGGCACACTCAATCATGGATTGCAGGAGGAAGTAAGGAATGCTCAATTTTTGTTCTGAGGGTAGGTCCATTTGGTGCCTGAGTTCTGTGAGCAACCGGAAATGATAGCCATACACAATGCTAAATCGCCCCTCACATGTAATATACTTCATAATTTGGAGGCTGACTTCACTCCAGAATGGTTGTAGGCTAGTTCTTCGAACTCCATTCTTGTCCTCTGAAAATTGCTCCTCTGGCAAGAAGAACTCTTTTTTAGCTTTTCAACCCAACTTTCTCTCCTCCTTATCCTAGGGTACCCGCATTGGTAGATTAGTTACTCTGCTAATGTGCTGTGGGGTGAGTCTGAGGGTCAATCCTTTGAAGTTGACAACGACCAATGTCTTTGACTTCGGCTTTAGGTACCTAAGGAATTCTTCTGCAATTTCATCATCGTGACCTTGAAGCTTGTCACAGAATGACATCCAGTGTGCACGGGAAAAAAATTCCACCACCTCAGGGGTTTCCTGTAATTTCTTGGAGTCCAAAGGTTATTTTCTAATGAACCCTCCTAGCATGATAAAACTCTGTGTCTGTTCACGCTTCTAAGCAGATAGGGAGTTATGGGTGTATTTCCTTCTCAGAGTGTTAAAAAAAGAGATATCTTTGTGTCAATTACCCTGTGCTAAACTTGCTTGCTCGTATATAGAAGGAGGACTTCGAGATTTTTCTACACAGAGCGCAGAGCTATGTCTCCATTATACACACAGTCATATAAAATTTACAATTTTTACCGGTGCCTCGACAATGTCTCAATTTTTCTACAGGATGGATTTTAATTCAATCGTGGAGGAAATCTTGCATGTAGACCACGAAGACAATTTCAGGCAACGATAAGAAAATGGCTTTTGAATTCACAGACAGACTTGCATTCACATTTCCCTACCCCCGTCAATACGTTGAATTCACCACCTTTGGAATTATTTGCATGGGAAAGTTATGTTTAGGCCTACCTCACTGAAAATTGCCACCCTCGACGTGAATAGTCCACGCTGCTTCGTATGCTGGGTTGTTGCAGCGCAGCTTCCTGTAGAAATCGTTCTTGGCTTCTAGAGGATGTTACGGTGGTGCAAGACTAGTCTGAGTGGTAGCAAGACATTGGAACAGACCGAGAACTCGGGCTAACAACTTGTAGAGGAGGAGGATGCATACTCGACTACAAAACGGTTGTGAGCATAAATGACTGTAGTGCATCAGAAGTTATTCAACCAGCCGATTTTGAAATGCTGCGGAATTCATGGCATGGGGGTGAGCTGTCCTTGCCGATCCGTTGGCCGACGTCATGGATATCATTCCCCAGCGTGTCCCTAACCACCAAATTCTTCCCTCTACATTCACCACTGCCATTCCTGTCATACTGCTGCTTCTCCCCGACTGGACACTTCCCACGTGTCAATTACCCGTCTTTTCGACCTAACCAAGCCCATTCGGATCCTACAAGGCCACCTGACTGGCTGTGGTGGCCAGTTGAATGGTAACCAGACTTGTTCAATCCTTCCATTCCCACAGTCATGCACATTTAGAGTATAGCTTATATAATTTGACGAAATAAGGTTAGTCACTTACCTATGTGGCCGTGGACGTGGTTTTTTCAGGTTTCGGGACAAGGAATGCTAGATTTCCTTGTTGTTGCATCATGCACAGGTGTTGGAGCTCCTCTTCATTTTCTGTTGTTGGCTACGAGACTTTCAGACCCGTTTCCCTGGTGGTGAATGCTACATGCATCGGTTTCGTGAGTTGTTTGTTGTCTTCATGGTATGCGCTCCAGCTAGATCAGCTGCTACAAGATTCCTGTAGGACATCCTGTAGCCGTTTCTCCTTCTAGGGTGCATGCTGAAATAAATATAGTCATGTTCACAGGTGAAATGTCTTGAGTTCGCCTTGACAGGTGAGGTGTGTGAACCTATGAATGCCTTATTTTTTATTTGAAAAAAACAAATTATTATCTGAAAAAACAGGGTTCTGGTATGATTGTGCAGGTATATTCGACCAGATGGGAGAAATGGTGGTGAAAGTTGGTGAAACAAGTGGAGGATGGAAGAAAAGAGTGGTTGTATGCCTCCTCAATGGGATTCAAGCTTCAAATCCTTCTCCATAATCGATTCTGGCCCGCCCAAAAGCTCTATAGGATGTTTCTTGTAGAAAGAAAGAACTTCCTGTAG
The DNA here is from genome assembly GCA_000404065.3 of Pinus taeda. Lineage (NCBI taxonomy): Eukaryota > Viridiplantae > Streptophyta > Pinopsida > Pinales > Pinaceae > Pinus > Pinus taeda. Next base: position 29,202 of record APFE030679446.1, read on the forward strand.
AAAGTCCTGTAGCTTCTTGTAGAAGGCTGAACCATGACCAGATTGTGTCCGAACCTTGGGAAAAATTAGTGTTCATGGAGGGAGTGTATGTGAGGCTACCTGGTAGCTTGGTAGGGACCCTTGTCCTTGAGTTAAGAGGCCTCCTTTTTGCACTGTGTTCCTGTAACCTGCAACAATTTCTAGAGATTAAGCTTGTTTGTTTTTCCTCTGTTTCTTCCTTCTTCTTTTTTTCTTTTTTTTTTCTCTTTTTTTTTTTTGTTTTTTGTTTTTTTTTTTTAGGAGACAGCAGGAGCGCCTCAATGAAGTTTTCACCCCTACTATTTGCCTTGGGCACCTCAGAGAGGTTTTCACCCAAGGATATTTTTATTCCAATTCTTTTTTCAAAGAGACAGCAGGAGCGCCTCAATGAGGTTTTCACCCCTACCGTCTGCCTTGGGTGCCTCAAAAAGGTTTTCACCCAAGGATCTTTTTTATTGCATTCCTTTTTTTTTTTTTCTTTTTTGATATATATTGATGCTCAGGGTGTGCCCAAAATAGAGGTAGAACCCTTCTCTATGACCAGCACCAATTTTTCCACAGTTTTGATGAACTCTTGGCTCGAAAGAGGTTTCTCGTAGATCTTTATTCAATGCCCATTGACAAGCATGGGGATGGCTTCTTCATCAATAGTCCGGATAAGGACAGAACCATTATCATTACACTTTTCCACTGCATATGGTCCTAGCCATCTTGTCCTCAGCTTCCCTTTGAAATCCTTATGTCTGGAATCATACAACAGCGCCCAATCTCTTGGCTAGAATTGTTTGTCATTGAGGTGCCGGTCATGCCATACCTTCCTCTGAAGATGAATAACTTCTGAGTGGAGGAGGGCCTGCATTCAGTGTTCATCTAACCCATTCAGCTGCATTAACCTTTCTTATTGAGCATGGCTGAGATCTAGGTCCAGCTGAGCTGCCATCCTCAATGTGTTGTACTCAAACTCGATTGACAACAAAGCTCTCTTCCCGTAGACCAGCTCATAGGGTGTGAAACTGGTTATGGTCTTCCAAGTGGTGTTGTAGGCCCAAGTGGCCTCAACCAGGAGATCTACCCAATCCTTTCTACTGCTGCTCACCAACTTAGTCAAAATCTCTTCTAATGCTCTATTGGTGACTTCTACTTGACCATTTGCTTGAGGATGATATGGGGTGGAAATCCTATGCTTGATCTTGTGATGAGCAAGCAAGTCTTCAATCAAGTTGGAGGTGAACTGGCTTCCTTGATTGGTGACTAACTCTCTTGGGTAGCCAAATTTGTAGAAAATGTTTTCCGCCCCTTTTGTCAGATAGTCTGTGCACACAATGATGTAAGACCTTTGCCTTGAAGGAGGGTTAATAGGACCCACAAAATCCATACCCTACTTCTCAGATGGCTCAAGAGTCACTTGACGTTGGAGAGGCATTTCGTCCCTTGGAGTCGGTTTCCCCATCCTTTGGCATTGGTCACATTGGCTGATATATCTTCTGACATCTTGATGAAGAGTGGGCCAATAGTAGCCTACCTGTAGAATTTTGAAGGCAGTCCTCTTGGCTGCAAAATTTCCCCCACAAGGACCATCGTGACAAGTTAGGAGGATGTCAAAGACTTCCTCCTCCCTTACAAAATGCCTTAAGATCTGATCAGGGCCAAGTTTGAGCAAGTTGCCCCTGATCCAAGTGAATGAGGCACTCTTCTTCACGATTCAGATCTTCTCCTTTGAGGATAGATGTGGAGGGAACTGTGGTGGGACCAGATAGTTTGCTATATCAGCAAACCACGGGGAGAGTACTGAGATAGCAAACAGATGTTCATCTGGCATCTAGTCATCCACTGTTCCTTCTTCACCTGCAGGCAAATCTAATCTAGAGAAGAAGTCAGCAACAACATTTTATTTACTTGGTTTGTCAACGATAGTCAAATCAAACTGTTGTAAAAGAAGTAACCATCTAATAATACGAGCATTCACATCAGGTTTATTCATTAAATATCTAATTATAGCATGGTCAGTATGTACAAATGTTTGATAGCTAGTGATGTAGTGTCGGAACTTGTTTAGGGAATGGACCATGGCCAGGAACTCTTTCTCAGTTACTGTATAATTCATTTCTGCCTTGGATAAGTATTTGCTGAAAAAGTATATGGCATATGGAAGTTTTTATTCAACTTGTCTTAAGGCTACCCCTATGGCTTTGTTCAAGGCATCAGTGTGGATGTGGAAAGGTAGGGCCCAGTTTGGGCCTCTCAAAATTGTGGCAGACACCAACTTATCCTTTAATTCATTCAGAGCCCTCTGGCAGTCATCAGACCATTTAAACTCAACATCTTTTGCTAAGAGGCCAAACAATGGTGAGGTTAGCTTACTAAAGTCTTTAATGAATCTTTTGTAATATCTCGCTAAGTCTATGAAACTCCGAACATCTCTTACCTTCTAAGAAGGTGGAACCTTTTTGATGATAGCAATTTTACTGTGATCCACCTGTAATCATTGGCGAGAAATGGTATGACCTAACACGGTCCCTTCAGTATTTAGGAATTCACATTTTTCAGGCCTGAGGGAAAGGTTTATCTCATTGCACTTGCTCAAAACTTTTCCTAGGTTGGACAAGGCTTCTTGGAAGCTAGACCCGTAACCAGTAAAGTCATCCATATAGATTTCCACCGAATCATGGACCAACTCGGCAAAGATGCTTAATATAGCTCTCTGGAGAGTGGCAGGGGCATTACATAGTCCAAAGGGGAGGACGCAGTAGGCAAAGGTACCCCATGGAAAAGTGAAGGTGGTCTTATCTTGGTCCTCCGGGCTGATTTGGATCTGATTATACCCGTCGAACCCATCTAGGAAAGAGAAAAACCTCTTCCCTACCAGTCCATCCAACACTTGATCTATGAAAGGTAAAAGGAAGTGGTCTTTCTTGGTGGATTTGCTCAGTTCTCTGTAGTCCCAAAGATTCTCCATTTCCCATTTCTCTTGGGTACCAACACTAGAGGGGAAACCCATTCGCTTTTCAAGATGGGGTAGATGAATCCTGCATCCAACAATTTTTGCACTTCTTCTTTAACAATGTCCTTGAGGGCTGGATTCATTCTCCTTTGAGGTTGCCTGACTAGTTTACAGTCCTTCTTAATGTAGATATGATGGGTACAGACCGAGGGATGGATTCCCTTCATTTCCTTGTAGCTCCAAGCAAAAGCCTCCAAATGGTGGGTCAAGAGGCTACATAGCTCCTTTTCCTGAGAGGGGGAGAGAGAGGAGCTGATCTTTAAAGTCTTATCATGGCCAAAATCCACATTCTTAACTCTGGGAGTGGTCAGATCAGTCGCACATAGGTCCACTAAAGCATTGGCTTGGGTATCTTGCACCAACTCTTCCAAGGATAGTGCACCAGAGGGAGGATTTTGGATTAAGTTCTCAATCAAATCATCCTCGGTTTGAGAACCTCCCCTGGTGGCCTCTAATGTACATAATGGTGCAGAGTAGACCTCATCCTCTTCTCCTTCTTCCAACCATAGGGGTAAGTCATGTTCTAGCAGAGGTTGGGCAGGAGGGTATAGGACCAGCTGCTTGTACATAGGCCCATTTTTTATGGTCATGCTTCTGGCTCGACAACTGATGTAAGCATCTACAGTCGCTAGCCAGGGCCTTCCCAAAATAAGGGGATATCCAGTGAGTTTTTCCTTTGGCTGAAGGACCAAAAAGTTGGTAGGATACTCCCAGGAGTCGACAAAGACCAAGACATCTTCCACGATCCCTTCAGAAGTCACAGTGGAGTGGTCTGCCAATTGCAGCACTGTCGAGGCCTTTCTTAATGAACTCTCAAGGTTGAGCTTAAGCATGGTGTCCCTGGTCATCACATTAATGGCAGCCCCTATATCAATCAAGGTGTGGGGTATGATGGTGCCATTGATGTGTACATCAACTACAGGGCTCCCAAGGTCCAAATACTTTGGACAGATTACTTGCCCCAACATGAGATCAGACAGTTGTCCTATGACATTGATGGTTGAGGCATCTTTCTTTCGCCTGCTTGGGTGCCTGAAACACTTCTCCTTAATCAATTTGTTGTATATTGGTAACTCTTTTATGGCCTGGAGAAGTGGTATTTTCACACACAACTGCTTGAGTTCTCCCAGAAGCTCAACGTCTTCTGGGTTGGGTTGTGTAGTTACTGTGAGTCGCTCAGGAAAGGGTGGAATGGCTTAGGGTTCACTTTCCTGTTTCTCTTACTCCTACTCTAGGGGAGGAGGTTGGCGCTCTGGAAGGACCTTCCCAGATATCAAGTTGATCTCCTAGATCTCCACAGCATAGTGTTGAAGGCCCCAAAAATCAGGTCGACAACAAGGGGGATACCCGCCCGGTCTGGACCTTGGTTGGCAGCTCCTTATCTGTTTGGTATAATGGGTCCGATTGGGGATATGGGACTAGTTTCCCAATTCAGTGTGTGTGTGAGAGAAATATGGGTGTTTCTATTCTAAATGGAATACTTCTATCTAATCTAATGCTATGCTATTGTATTCTAATAAACAGAGAAACATCGAAATATATGCTAACCCGGGGTGTGATCTTTCTATGCGATCTAAAAAGATTTCAAACAATAACTGGTAATAAAGATCATTCAACTATCATAAGAAAAGAATTTGATAAAGATGAACTACTTTGTATAAGAAGTTAGACGAAGCAATTGTTAAAACTTATCGCATAAATGAGCTATTCATACACTAAACATAAACAAATAGTTATCACCGTACAAAAGTGCCAAACGATAACTCAGAAATCCATGCTATAATATATAAATAACTAAAAACTGAATATCACTTTAATGCATAAGCAGAAATGGTTAAGAGATAAAAGTACCATTTATAACTAGTCCTACTCATGAACTTCAAGCGACAATTGATTTAACTCTCCTTGATTTAACATCCACTAAGAGTACAGAAGTGCAACATCAGTAGCAGATATCAAATGCAAATATCAAATAAACCCTGTTCCATTCATTCACCACAACCTCCTCTGAGGGTGCAAAAGTGCATGTTCTGAGGACAAGTTTTTGATAAATTTCTGGACCCCTCTCTAAATGCATGAGAAGGGTTTAAATACTACTGAATAATTCTAAAAATAAATTATTACAAATAAAGGATGCGGTTTAAATGACCGTATTCTTTTCAGGAAAATAAAACGAAATTAAAACTAAAAGTAAACTATTTCTGTGCTTGATCCATGAAATCACATGTATGCAGCATCTGTTTAAGGAGAGTTGGGTGGTTGACTTCCGCTTTCAACTGGGCTGAGAAAACAGAATCTATGAGAGTTGGCAGCATTTTTTTGGTTGCATTTATAATGCACTTAACAGTCATCCATTGGCTATGTGGTTTCACCAAGTATGTCTAGTAACAATCCCAGTTTAACTTACTTAGCCTTTGGATTACTTTGGCCTTTTCTTGAGCTCTCTATTTCCAATCTGCTTCCAGATGTTGAGCGTTTGGTAAGTACCCCGGAGTGGTCTCTGCAATCAAATTTTCCCTGTGTACATTTTCATTTACACAATCAATAAGTCTGCTGGTCGTCATGGCTGCTCCTTCTGCTGCTTGTTCAGCCCAACTGATTTGCTCGTCCCATTTGTTAAAGAGAATTTCATTGTGATTTTCATTAATTCTTGGTGCACCTGCTCTTTTACCCTCGTCCGTCTCTTGCCACGGAAAATATTCAGTCACTTGTTTATCAATCAGATCGTAGTCACTCTGGAAGTCTACCACTTGATTAGTGGTTTTATCACTGATTTCGCAATAATGACTCCATTGTGATATCTTTTGGCCCAATGCTTCTTGCTGCTGTAGTAATTGCTCGTTTAGGGAAATGGACTCTGTGATGAATTCTTTGAGCTTAGGGTCGTCCTTGTGCATCTCTCTCAAATCCTGTAACTGTTTTCCTTTCTCATCCAAACTTTTCTGATAGCTTAACTGCATTTGCTGGAAGTCCTGTTACAACTTTTCAAGTTGTTTCTGTGCTTCATTATTGACATGGGCTTGTTGCAATTATTGTTGCAGTACTTGTATCTGCTCTTCCCTTTCTTTTAGCAGTTTTTGTACCTCAGATGATTTGTCAATAGTAGTGGAGGCGTATGCTCCTGCGATCTGAGATAGTTTGGTGAGATTTTCAGTGGGATTGCTTGTGGGATCTTTCCACAAGACGTCCAATTGTTCCGTGTTTTGAGAGAGAGTGCTTTCCAATTTCCTTTTCTTTCTCTGTTTTCTTACTACTGCTTTATGCTGTGGGCTATAAAATACATCTAGGGGAGGGATTTCTTCTACTTTTAGTACAAGCTCAGAGGATGGAGAAATAGGAATATGATCCACATCTGAGGCTTCGCTAACTATTCCTCTGACTACTTCTTTTATTATATGTACATCGTTGACATTTGTCTTCATGGTTTGTCCTTCAAGATTGATCAAGTCATTGAAGGTTTGCCATTCTTTGTCTAATTCAGCTGTGACTGGTGGTGCTTGGATGACGAGAGGGGGAGGATTTCTTTGCGGGGAGGCAATAACCTGCTGATGTAGAAGTTCTTTTGACTGGGCAGTATCATTCACTGACCCTTCGTTGTTATCTAGTTGATTTCCGGATCTTTTAGAGTGTTCAAACACTTCTTTTTTAGATTTGGACTTAGATCCATTGGTACCTGAACTTCCACTGAGGCTAACACTTGGAGTTGGTTCTCTTGAGGGTTTTAGGCATAGATTTTCCAAAGGAATACTAGCCAGCCTTCTTTCCCTGTATGTTTTGAACCTTTGAAATTCTTCTGGGGGTAGTTGCAGTTGGGCTGTGTGCAGAATTTCTTCCAATGCGTTTTTCTACTGAAATAAATCATCAAATAAATCTTTTTCTCTGGAGAATACCGTTATCTTGACTGTTGTTGTAAAATTCTGGGTGACTTCATAAGGGTCAAATGGCCTTGCTGTGAATTTGAATAGCTGTAAGCATGTGATATTCTTTACTTCTGCAAAGGCGTGACCTACATCGAATAGTAAGAAGGCCCCAGGCTATAGGAAACTGTGGCCATATCACCTTCTTTTTGTCTTTTAATTCTTTAGTTAGGCCTCCTTCCCCACAGGTTTGGTAGGCGATCTCTCAGGCTAAGAGTTTATCAGGGAAATATAAAGGCAGGACATGAGGGGGTGTAGAATTTCCAAAAACCCTGACATAAGTAAGCATTTCTTCCTTGAACCATCTTGCGACAGTGAGGATGTCTACTTCTGCTTCAGGCGAGCATCTCAGAGGGTCTTTATCATACAAAATTCTATACAAGGGCAACATAACTCCATGACAAATTTGGTAAAAGTATGGGACGAACTGAGAGTCCAATAACTCTTTATGATATACATGAATGGGTAGAGGGTCTTGTGTCATCCACTTCCAACCCATAACAGGAAACTTAGAAACATAAAATATTGTGTCCATTATATATGTAGAAAGTTAAAAGGGAGGAAAGATCCTCTGAGCCGTAGCTCTTTTGGACCGGTAACTGCCAATGGCTGTGGCCAGGTTATTAGACAAAATTCTGGCCCAATCTACAATGGTGGCATTTGTGGCAGCATCCAATAATGGAAGCCACTCGCATGAGAATTTGTTAATATCTAGCACTCCAAATATTCTACAGAGCATGCCAGCAACAAAGTAGTATGGAGAGGTAAGGGAACCAGTACTGTACATACCATGTTTTTCTTTCTTCAGCGGCTCATCTCTCCTAGACCAATCTTTGGTAGTTTCTGCCAGGTCCGGATTTTCTTTTACAAATTTCTCTGTAAACTGTCTATTGTAGATTGCCTATGGCTCTGGTAGATGATACATAAGCTTTAAATCCTGTGCAGCAAATGAACTAATGAGTCCTTGACCACGAAACTTGAACTGTCTATTTTTTATTTCTACGGTATCCAATATCCATTTGACCATGTCCGTGTATGGGAGGATTCTTGGCCTTGCTCCTATCCGATGTAAAAATGAGCAAGCTAGATCTGCGAGGGATGCTTTTGAAGAGCTTTGTGAGCCTACGATAGCTGTAACCTCCATTACTCTAGGATTCTCCTCTTCGAACATGTTATACATGCCCTCCCACATAGCTATTCCCGCGTCTCTGTTGCAAGCCGTGTCTGTATACAAAGGCACCATTTTCTCTTCTTCGGAGCTCGGGGCTTTGCTTTTCTTTTCCATTTCAGCATGTGTGTTGTTTTTTATAGTCCTCTGCTCTCTGTGGCTGCAATTCATAAGTGAGGTGAAATTGAATGACAAGGAAGGGTGATGGGAAAGTTTTAAATGCCGCAGACATACCAAATATACCACCTTACGTGAAATGTTCTTTGAAGAGCACGCACCCATATTCTATTAATAACTAACAACTAACTCTTTTATTAGCATTTAAAGCGGATAACCATGTGTCAGCTTAGGGAAACTACTTTTCTTGAATAACGAGCCTGAAAGATTTGCGATGGAGTGATTTGCGATTTGCTACCGCAACATCGTAGATCGCAAAATCGCAACATCGCAATATCGCAAAATCGCAAATCGCAGGAATATTATGTTTGACAAATTTTTTGTTAACCTATTTCTTGAGAGATGCGATCTTGTGATCGGTGCCATTGCATATCGACAGATTTTTTGAAGTGTTTTAAGTAAGTTATACTGAATGCGATGCGATATTTGGTCATTATCGTTATCTCATGAATATTGGGATTGTGTTTGTCAGGTGGCATCCGTCTATTTTCTTGCGATGTGATTTCCCTTGATAAGATAATTTTTATCTTATCATAAACTTAGATTCTAAGAGTTTCCAAGGGGGCTTCCTAAGCTTATGATGGTAACTTTATTTGCGAAAAAGAAATGTAAATGCTGCTTTAACTTTTTTGGATTTAATAACTAAGGGTCCCCCCTTATTTAGTATTAATTGTTAATACTAAATAAGGAAGGGGGTTGTTGGTGGCCACAACAATTGGCGATTCACTCGGAAGAACCACTTATCTCTGTGTTTGAGTTGAATTTTCTAAACTTCCAAAATAGAAAATTTCTCAGAAAGTTAAACTTTATTATAGAAAGATGAAATACATTATGCTCTAACTTGTCAATGACATTTTGTTTAAGCTATTTTCAACTTTGATTATTTGCTACCTCAAGTTTAGTCCTTGCGTTTACATCAATCATTACTTGGTCTGTAAGGATAAAAAAAAGTCTTATCTGTAAAGCAGTTTTAAAATATACTCATTTGTCGTAGGTAGAGCCTCTGCTGCTAGCAGGCATTCATAGCCTTGACAGGGTTACCTTTTACCCAACAATGATCTTGTATCCTACTTAAAGAAACCTACAGCTCTTAAAGAAGAATCTGCATCTACACTTATTGCTTTGATTTTCTTTTTATTCTTAAAGAAAAATGTCTTGGTTTGATAGCCAATTTATGACACAGTCATTCACTCGATTTATAACTGTGCTGAACAAGATGGCTCTTGATGAGGCCCCTTGCCTCTTGATTGTAATAATCTTGAGTCATTTCCTTGTTGTGGTATGTAGTATTTGGCAAAGTCAGCAAGTTATAATATATGTGATTATGATAAGTCGTCTTGTGATGAGACCTCTCATTCTTCAAGATGAAGTGTATCCTTGGATTGTTCCTTTGAAAGTTGTGATTTCCTTAGTAGGGAGGAAGTCATTTTTTTCTTTAAATAGCTCTGGACGACAATGATAGAGTTTTTGAAAGTAGCTGTTCTACAGAGAATCTTTGTTTTGTTATTGATACCTTTCATTGCACTGATATAAACAATTTCTTCACTAAAGGTTATTTTCATCAAACTTTTATGAAGTTGAAACTAGTGTCATATCTAGGCTAGAGTCTTTAACTGTATCTTTCAATAATAAAGATCATTTTTCCAAAATATTTGCTATTTATACAAGCAAAAAATCAAAATCTGAAAGAAAAGAGAGTTGGTGTCTTTTTATAAATGCCTAATGTAACCATTCACAACTGGTTTTATTATGTGAGAATTGTCTTTTGAGGACGATCACAAATTATCTAATGATAAGTAATTTTGTCCTTGGATATTTATAAAATATGAAAAGGGCTAATCACTTCATTTATTTTTGAACTTCAGACTAACTAAACTAATTCCACTCCTATTCTAACAATATACATAAAATTGACTAGGTGTAATCATATTTCCAGTGTAACCATTCTCTCATTTTCGTTCCTGCATATATATACAGTTCAAATATTAATACTAGAAACAAAATTCTTACTGATCTTAGAAAATTGAATGTGGAACAAGAATGTACAACTATAGTTAAAATTTTATTTAGAATTTCCCTCTTATGGAATTTTCTTTCCAATTGAATACCTATTGGATCATAGAAATCTAGATGGATTTCTATTAAGGATTGATAAATGCTCAATGGAAGAGATGACAGACCAGATTGAAGATATGAATTTTTGGATTGAAAGGCCTGGAAGTTATTATCAGTGGTATGTGCAAAAGTCAAACTTTTGACAATTCCTTGTGAAATAAATGCTTCCAAACATATTTATTTAAGTGAATCAATGAAGGATGAATGGAAATCTCTCAAATGAAATGAAAAATCAATAATTAATACATCCTTTTGTTGATATTGTCTTTGATAGGATGGAAGCTTTTGATCAATCATTGACAGAGGATGAAATAAAAATAGCTTATCATGCTCTTGAAAAACTTTAGTTTTCTAACATGGCCATACATCCGTTGAATGTCTGGTGGTATGGTTTTCAGTATGCCAGTGTAGTGGATCAAAAGTCTGGGAATTAAAATCTAAAAACGAATTTGTTTTTGTACAAAATAGGTAAGAAGGAAAAAATAAAATAAAATCATTATTTGTACAACTAAAGTTGCAACACAGTTGGGATTGTTTTGTAATGATTTCTCTTTCACAAGGATTGACTATGATTATAGGGTTTGAGTGATCTCGACTCCCATCTTGTGATTTAGAAAGGGGACCATGATTATGAACAGGCATGAAAGCTTGGTCATGATATGAATCATAGATTGGAATATTTTCTTGGGTAATGAAATCATGTAGGTGATTTGCTGTTTTAGAATGAGGATCGGTTGAAATAGTTTTTGATTTAAAATACCTCCCATTCTCAGATATTATTTGAAGTTCCCGTTGATTCTCTCGAGATAAATTAACATCTTCAATATCAAAGTAATCATCATAAATGACTTCACAATATTCCCTAGGTTTTTTTTCTGTTTCATCCAGTATATTCAAACCACGAGGAATAAGGATTTCATGTTTGTTAAAGGAAAAATAAAATTTTCCAATTGTTTCTTTATCTTGAAAACTACTTAATGGTGATTCATTGAGACCATCCTCTGTACTTTCTAAAATATCATTAATATTGAGAGGGGAAAGAATATCATCATTAAAAATATCAGGATAAAGAGAAAAATGTGATTCTGGAGTAATGCAAGAAATATCTTTTTTTGAAAACTCCTGTGCATTATGTTCATCATAGATTTTAGGTTTTAGATCATACCTTGATGTGCTCGTGTTTTTTGAAAAAAATTACTTTGCTTTTCTGACCTTGGCACCTGTTGAGTTGCGATCATATTTTCTGAATTTGCCTCAAAGTTGCTTTCAGATGCCAAGGTGACTTTTCTTCCAAAATTGCCACTTTTGTCTTCTAGTATTCGATCCAAAATATCTTCCAAGCTTTGTAAAACTTCTTCATCTTGATTTGTTTGCATATCCAAATTGGATTTCTCATTTATGTCGGAAGGGAATTGAACAAAGCTTGAACTAATTTCATATGAGTCAGGAATAGGAGGCAACAAATAATTATGATCAACACAATCTAATGATTATTCACTTATGGGATCATTCTCAATATTAAATTTTAAACAACTCAGATGAAATAGAATATTAAAATCTCTAACAGACTCATCTTCTTTTCGTAGATATTCAATTTCATCATATACCTGATCATAATCATAGGAGACAAATTTGCAAACAAAAATCGTGACAAATTGATCCCAGCTGTGAATTGAGGCAACCGGAAGGGTTCTACACCATTTTCTAGCTTCTGCTACAAATGTGAGAGTAAAAATTCTGCATAAAATGCCTTCGTCAATTCCTTGAAAATTAGAATTTGAAGCTCCTTGAATAAATTGAAAGGCATGATTAAAAGCAGAAGAATTTCTCTTACCATCGAATTTTACCTGAGACAATAGCCTTACCACTTCGGGTGGAGTGTTGGAAGATGCACGAACATGGATGCAACTCCAAATTGGAAGTTTAAGAGAGGACATCCTAATTCAAATGTTAAAATTGAAAACAAATTCCAACGGACAACATGTTTCAGCCCTCCTTCTAGTGCCACATATGTTGAAGGCCCCAAAAATCGGGTCGACAACAAGGAGGATACCCGCCCGGTCCGGACCTTGGTTGGCAACTCCTTATCCATTTGGTATAGAGGGTCTGACTGGGGATATGGGACTAGTTTCCAAATTCAGTGTGTGTGTGTGTGAAACCTGGGTGTTTCTGTTCTAAATGGAATACTTCTATCTAATCTAATGCTATGCTATTGTATTCTAATAAACAGAAAAACATCGAAATTTATGCTAACCCGAGGTGTGATCTTTCTTCTATGCGATCTAAAAAGATTTCAAACATAACTGTAATAAAGATCAATCACTATCATAAGAAAAATTCGATAATAAGAACTACTTCGTATAAGAAGTAGACGACAGTGGTTAAACTTATCGCATAAATGAACTATTCTACACTAAACATAACAAGTTATCAACCGACAAAGTGCCAAATGATAACTCAGACATCCAGTTGTAAATATAAATAATGAAACTGAATATCACTTTAATGCATAAGCGAAATGGTTAAGAATAAAGTACCATTTATAACTAGTCCTACTCATGAGCTTCAAAGAGACAATTTATTTATTCTCCCTTGATTTAACATCCATAAGAGTAAGAAGTGCAACATCAGTAGCAGATATCAAATGCAAATATCAAATAAACCTTGTTCCATTCATTCACCAAAACCTCCTCTGAGGGTGCAAAAGTGCATGTTCTAAGGACAAGTTTTTGATAAATTTCTGGACCCCTCTCTAAATGCATGAGAAGGTTTTAAATACTACTGAATAAGTCTAAAAATAAATTATTACAAAAATAAAGGATGCAGTTTAAATCACTGTCCTCTTTTCAGGAAAATAAAACGAAATTAAAACTAAAATTAAACTGTTTCTGTGCTTGATCTCTCAAATCACATGTATGCAGCATGTGTTTAAGGAGAGTTGGGTGGCTGACTTTCGCTTTCAACTGGGCTGAGAAAACATAATCTATGAGAGCTGGAACCTTTTTTTCGGTTGCATTTATAATGCACTTAACAGTCATCCATTGGCTATGTGGTTTCACCAATTATGTCCAGTAACAATCCCAGTTTAACTTACTTAGCCTTTGGATTACTTTGGCCTTTTCTTGAGCTCTCTGTTTCCAATCTGCTTCTAGCTGTTAAGCATTTGGTAAGTACCCCGGAGTGGTCTCTGCGATCAAATTTTCCCTGTGTAAATTTTCATTTACACAATCAATAATTCTACTAGCTGTCGTGGCTACTCCTTCTGCTGCTTGTTCTGCCCCTCTGATTTGCTCGTCCCATTTGTTAAAGAGCATTTCCTTGTGAATTTCATTAATTCTTGGTGCACTTGCTCTTTTACCCTCATCCGTCCCTTTCCACGCCAAATATTCAGTCACTCGTTTATCAATCAGATCTTAGTCACTCCACAAGTCTACCACTTGATTAGTGGTTTTATCACTGATTTCGCAATAATGACTCCATTGTGATATCTTTTGGCCCAATGCTTCTTACTGCTGTAGTAATTGCTCGTTTAGGGAAATGGACTCTATGATGAATTCTTTGAGCTTAGGGTCGTCCTTGTGCATCTCTCTCAAATCTTGAAACTGTTTTCCTTTCTCATCCAAACCTTTTTTATAGCTTAACTGCATCCGCTGGAAGTCATGTTGCAACTTTTCAAGCTGTTTATGTGCTTCATTATTGGCATGGGCTTGTTGCAATTTTTGTTGCAGTACTTGTATCTGCTCTTCCCTTTCTTTTAGCAATTGTTGTACCTCAGATGCTTTGTCGATAGTAGCAAATGTGTATGCTCTTGCGATCTGAGGTAGTTTGGTGAGATTTTCAGTGGGATTGCTTGTGGGATCTTTCCACAAGACGTCCAATTGTTCTGTGTTTTGAGAGAGAGTTATTTCCAATTTCCTTTTCTTTCTTTGTTTTATTACTACTGCTTTATGTTTTGGGCTATAAAATACATCTAGGGGAGGTATTTCTTCTACTTTTAGTACAAGCTCAGAGGATGGAGAAATAGGAATATGCTCCACATCTGAGGCTTCGCTAACTGTTCCTGTGACTACTTCTTTTATTATCTGTACATTGCTGACATTTGTCTTCATGGTTTATCCTTCAAGATTGATCAAGTCATTGAAGGTTTCCCATTCTTTGTTTAATTCAGCTGTGACTGGTGGTGCTTGGATGATGAGAGGGGGAGGATTTCTTTGTGGGGAGGCAATAACCTGCTAATGTAGAAGTTCTTTTTACTGGGAAGTATCATTCACTGACCCTTCGTTGTTATCTAGTCCATTTCTAGATCTTTTAGAGTGTTCGGACACTTCTTTTTCAGATTTGGACTTAGATCCATTGGTACTTGAACTTCCATTGAGGCTAACACTTGGAGTTGGTTCTCTTGAGGGTTTTAGGCATAGCTTTTCCAAAGAAATAATGACCAGCCTTCCTTCCCTATATGTTTTGAACCTTTCAAATTCTTCTGGGGGTAGCTGCACTTGGGCTGTGTGCAAAATTTCTTCCTATGTGTTTTTCTGTTGAAATAAATCATCAAATAAATCTTTTTCTCCGGAGAATACCTTTATCTTCACTGCTATTGTAAAATTGTGGGCAACCTCATAAGGGTCAAATGGCCTTGCCATGAATTTGAATAGATGTAAGCATGTGATATTCTTTACTTCTGCAAAGGCATGACCTACATCGAATAGCGAGAAGGCCCCACAGGCTATAGGAAACCGTGGCCATATAGCCTTCTTTTTGTCTTTTAATTCTTTAGTTAGGCCTCCTTCCCCACAGGTTTGGTAGGCGATCTCTCGAGCTAAGAGTTTATCAGGGATATATATAGGCAGGACATGAAGGGGTGCAGAACTTCCAAAAACCCTGACATAAGTAAACATTTCTTCCCCAAACCATCTTGGGATAGTGAGGATGTCTACTTCTACCTCAGGCAAGCATCTCGAAGGGTCTTTATCATACAAAATTCTAGACAAGGGAAACATAACTCCATGACAATTTTGGTAAAAGTATGGGACGAACTGAGAGTCCCATAAGTCTTTGTGATATACGTGAATGGGTAGAGGGTCTTGTGTCGTCCACTTCCAACCCATAATAGGAAACTTAGAAACATAACATATTGCGTCCATTACATATGCAGAAAGGTAAAAAGGAGGATAGATCCTCTGAGCCGTAGCTCTTTTCGACTGGTAAGTGCCAATGGCTATGGCCAGGTTATCAGACAAAATTTTGGCCCAATCTACAATGGTGGCATTTGTGGTAGCATCCAATAATGGAAGCCACTCGCATGAGAATTTGTTAATATCTGGCATTCCAAATATTCTACAGAGCATGGCAGCAGCAAAGCAGTATGGAAAGGTAAGGGAACCAGTACTGTACATATCGTGTTTGTATTTCTTCAGTGGCTCATCTCTCCTAGACCAATCTTTGGTAGTTTCTGCCAGGTCTGGATTTTCTTTTACAAATTTCTCTGTAAACTGTCTATTGTAGAATGCCTATGGCTCTGGTAGATGATACATAAGATTTAAATCCTATGCAGTGAATGAACCAATGATTCCTTGACCATGAACCTTGAACTGTCTATTTTTTATTTCTGCAGTATCCAATATCCGTTTGACCATGTCCGCGTATGGGAGGATTCTTGGCCTTGCTCCTATTCGATGTAAGAATGAGCAAGCTAGCTCTGCGAGGGATGCTTCAGAAGAGCTTTGTGAGCCTATGACAACTGTAACCTCCATTACTCTAGGATTCTCCTCTTTGAGCATGTTATACATGCCTTCCCACGTAGCTATTCCCGCGTCTCTGTTGCAAGCCGTGTCTATATACAAAGGCACCATTTTCTCTTCTTCGGAGCTCGGGGCTTTGCTTTTCTTTCCCATTTCAGCCTGTGTTTTGTTTTGTATAGTCCTCTACTCTCTGTGCCTGCAATTCACAAGTGAGGTGAAATTGAATGACAAGGAAGGGTGATGGGAAAGTTTTACATGCCGCAGACATACCAAATATACCACCTTACGTGAAATGTTCTTTGAAGAGCATGCACCCATATTCTATTAATAACTAACAGCTAACTGTTTTATTAGCATTTAAAGCGCATAACCATGTGTTAGCTTAGAGAAACTACTTTTCTTTAATAACGAGCCCAACAGATTTGCGATGGAGCAATTTTTCGATTTGCTATCGCAACATCGCAGATCGCAAAATCGTAAAATCGCAAAATTGCAATATCTCAAAATCGCAACATCACAATATCGTAGATCACAGGAATATTATGTATGACAAATTTTTTGTTAACCTGTTCCTTGCGAGATGCGATCTTGTGATCAGTGCCATCGTATATCGGTAGATTTTTTGAAGTGTTTTAAGTAAGCTATTCTAAATGCGATGCGATATTTTTTCATTATCGTTATCTCGTGAATATTGGGATTGTGTTTGTAAGGTGGCATCCCGCTATTTTCTTGTGATGTGATTTCCCTTGATAAGATAATTTTTACCTTATCATAAACTTAGATTCTAAGAGTTTCCAAGGGCGCTTCCTAAGCTTATGATGGTAACTTTATTTGTGAAAAAGAAATGTAAATGCTGCTTTATCTTTTTTCGATTTAATAACTAAGGGTCCCCCCTTATTTAGTATTAATTGTTAATACTAAATAAGGAGGGGGGTTGTTGGTGGCCACAACACATAGGTAGGGCAATGTTGTCTCCCATAATACCTGCTGGGCCTGTCTGTTGTTGGGGTTCGGGTTCGGTTGAGCAGGCATCTGGGGTTGTCTTGGAGGAGCAAGAGGTAATGGTTGCGGTTGAGCTGGTGGTGGAGGCTGAACGGCGGGAGGAGTGTTGTACTGGGGCCTCCACCCCTGTTGAGGTGCATTCCACTGAGGTTGTGGCTGGGCATGAGAGTGAAATGAATGAAAAGGGGGTTGAGTATGGTATGGAGATGGATAAGACCACGAAGGAGGTGTGGACCAGGAAGGATGAGTAGGGAGCCCCAAGAAGGTATATGAGCAGATTGGTTGGGGTTGTAATAAGCTTGGGATGTCCCTTGCATCCCCTACTAATAAGGTCTGGGTCAATGTGGCCTCCTTTGGTTGAGGAAGTAGAGAGGTTCAGTAGCCACTTAAGTCCCTAGGTACATGGCTTTAAATCCAGGCAAGGTAGGGCATTGGTTCGTGGGGTGGTCTTCCTCACAAATGAAACATACCTCTACTGAGTGTAATGAGCACTCATTCTTGGGATGCCTCCTCGTGCATCTAGGACAAAAAATGGCCAAAGCCCTCTCAGCTTCTTCTTTATTTTGCTGAATTCAGAAGGTATCAAGTTGCATGGTAATAGTCTGTCTCATTTCACTCTTGAGGTCTTCCATCTAGTTAGCAAACTCATGCTTGGAGAAAGAGGTACGAGCTGAAAGATGATTCCCCCTACCTCTCTTCCAGGTCGCCCTAGAATGGTTTCTAAACACAGTCTTTATGTCCTCATAAGGTAGTTGGTAGATGTCTCCTCCAGCCAGCATGTTAAGGGTGTCCAGAAGGTCTTCAAGGACTCCTCGGAGCAGCACCAGCTTCAGAGATTCTGGGTCAAGTGTGCACATGGCCCGTTTATAACTGAGTTGGAACCTTTCCTCGTAGTCTTCTAAAGATTCATCGCTTCCCATGGTCATTCGAAATATTTGTCCCTTAGTTTCCTTGGATCTACAGTAGTCTCGATACTTGGTATTGAAAGCTTGTTGCATCTGAGCCCAAGTGGTGATACTATTTCCAAGTAACCCCATGAATCAGCATAATGTCGTGTCCTTGAGGGTAGAGGGAAAGAGTTTCAGCTTTTGCTCATCCTCAGCATAGTCATAAGTTCGACAAAGGATAGCAAACTCAAACAAGAAGGCATCAGGGTCTTAAGTAGTCAGTCCATGGAAGTGAGGTAGAGCAGAGGGACTTATGTTTTACATTTTCATGTCTCCATCGGTCTCTGGGATGGGAAAGGAACCTTCTATTCTCTCATCTTCTCTTCTACCGTTTCAGTTTTCAGCCATGGCTTCAGATGGAGTGTTCTCTAACTCTTCTTCTATTATAGGATCTTCGTATATCTCAGGAGGTTCACCTATAGGTTCTTCTGGCTCACTGTCACAAGAGAAGAAAGAAGGTTGACTCAGTGATGTGGTGGGGGTGTTGGGTAAGAACTTTCCGGTTTTATCTTTGTTCCTATGAGGCATGAAATGGAAAGACTTTTTTTTATTGCTTTTGATTTTTTCTCTCTGCTGGTACCTGCAAAACTAAAATAGATTGGACTGCAACTAACTATCTTGTTTAGAGAATTTTCGGTGAAATCACATAAATAATCATTTGTCAACGCGTTTCAAACCAACCAGTGTGGTTTATCGTCAGGACAAGTTGAAGAACCGATCCAGCTTAGCTAGTTAAATAGTTAGGGCAGAGACTCCAACGGCTAGATTGATAACGACTAACTTTGACCTTATGACCCAGTCAAATAATTAATATTCTTTAATTATTATTATTCCAAGAAATTAGTTAAATTGGGTAAAAATATATAAGTAAAGAACTCTTACAGGTTAGTCAATCATTTATCTATATAACTAAATATAATTGTTTATTCATGAAT